>SIJG01000011.1:2521867-2544931 GCA_023374025.1 Heterodera schachtii
AATAATAATACAAATATAAATGACAGAAAATATTTGTGATAGAATCCGGAATATAAAATTTAAAAATATTATGATCAGCATAAAAAAAACTAATTTCTTTAAATAAGCTATTAAAAACAAAAATATTTATTAATATTATTAATAATTTATGCATTAATAAATTATACAAGAGGGTGTCAGTTATTACTAATTTTTTAAAGAATTTATTGAGTAATTGAATATTATTTGAATTTTTTAAAATCAGTTTTAAAAGTGATGATAATTTTAGAAATTTTTTCGGTTCTTTTAAAATCAATTTTTTTGAAGCTTAAATTTTTAATATTTAATTTTGTTTTTTACAATCATTTTATTCAATTCTAAAAAGGATTAAAATATTTAGCAAAAATTCTAAAATAATGACAAAAAAGGTAGCGGAAATTGAATGATCGATTGGTTTTAAATTATAAATATTTTTTAAACATAAATAATATTTATTCAACATAAATATTTTAAATGTATGAAGCGAATAGTCTTGACTCCTAAAACGGAACATCTACAAAAAATGAGAAAAGATAGTAAAACAAAAAAAAAACGATAAAATTAAATATTTTAAATTGAAAAACGAAAAAAAAACAATTAAACTAATTATAATCTTTTTGCATAAAAATTTTGTAAATTTAATTTTCGAATGAGTTTACATAATTCAATTAAACCTTAAATAAAAATAATAAAAGAAAAAATAATATTATATATCTTTTTATTTCACGCAATTGATATTATGCTAATTCCCTAAAATCTACTTTATACTTAAAATTTAATCATTGCATAAATTATTTAAATTCTTTTTTTATATTTAGTTATTTAAAATATTCTTAGGGTTTAAGTCCGGAAAAATAATATACCAGCTGCGAAGCAAGCGGTGACTTTAAAAATATTACAAAAATGTTCCTTATTTCATTTCCATTTATGATCGTTGGATAAATACTTAAGAAAATTTATAAAAACGCTAAATAAGAACAAAAATAAGCACAAAATACCAAATATAGATGAACAATTTTAATTGTAAGCATTATCACAAATTTAAAAATGTGCAAAATTAAATATACAAATCATATTAATGATACAAAAAATACTTTAAAAATTCATAAAAAAAAACAAAATTTAATATAAATAAAACTAAAAAGTTGATTTTTGTTACTTTAAAATAATATTCATCTGAAATTAATTAAATAAAGGAAATTTTTTTATTTCGCAAAGTGAATTTATATAATTAAAAAATCAAAAAAACAAAATATTAATAACATTTATAGCAATGCAATTTAGACGCAACAGAAGCAGAAAAAAAAATTGGCATAAACCTTAAAATTGACAAAAAATTAGTCGATTTTTTTCCTAAAAATATTGCTATCAATTAAATTCCGTAAATAAAGAAAAAATAAATAAATTGTTAATATCATTAAATTTGCAAATTATCCAAAGGTGCCAATCGCGAGAATCATTACCGGCTAATTGAGGTCAGAAACCGATCCCGAGAATTTACCAGAATTTTATAATTTTAAAACTTTTAATTAAGCGAGGTTATTTTCTTATAATTTTTGTTTTTTTTTTAAATATATGTTTTTATGTGGGCAAAACGCTTTTTTCTTCACAAATTTAAGAATATTTTTAAGTTTTCATCTTTCATATACCACCTAGATGACTAGAAAAAATTAAGAAGTTTGACAAAAATAATTATATAAAAAATAACTTGCATAAAGAAATATTTGTATAAATCGTACTTATAAAATGTATAAAATAAATGAATTTTATTATAAATACATTTAAATAAAAAAGTATTCTTATAATAAAATCTATCATGGATTAAGGAGATAAAAATATTACAATAAATAATACAGTATTTTGGATTAAAGCGGATAAAATTTAAAGATAAAGATATAAGAATAAATATTTTTAGTTGTGCCAACATCGACGAGAATACGTGGAGCGTATTAGTCAAGAAAAATATTTACAACCTAATTTGTAGAGAATATAAAAAAAATTATTTGGAATTTTATAAAATATTAATTCGCAATTATATAAACAGAAAATGCATTATTTTTTTACAAAAACATATCATTAATAAGTATTCTAATTTAGATGCGCATTAAAAATTAATTCAAAGTTACTAATTATTATAAAATATGAAAATATCATATGACTAATATTAATATTCTTTAAATCTAACTTTTGTAAATAAAACAAATTATATTAATAAGAGAGTTAAATAAATAAAAACAAATTTTGTCCTTTATAAATCATTTATTATCATTGAAGAAAACTAAAACATTTTAATTGTCTTGAATAGAAGAAATTTATGCTTAATTTTTTTATTCTAAAAATGATTAAAAATAGAAAAATGTTCAAAAATTGACGAATTTGCAAAAAAACATTCTTATGCATAGTCAAAAAGATTAAATTTAAATTTTGTAATTACAATAGTGATAAAATTTGTATGACAAATTCAATTATTAAATCTTTACACTTGAATAAAAAAGGAATTATGATGTATTCTACAAAAATTTGTAGAAATTTAAGATTTTGATAGGCTATTAGTTAAATAAATGATTCAGTTTAATTAATTTGCATAATGAATTAATATAAAAATGAAAACAAATCAATTAAATTACTGCACTTTAAATAAAATAAGAAATTAAACAAATTTAAAAAAAAATTCTGACGTATATTTATATAAATCCATAAATGAAAGTCAAAATTCGCATAAATAATTAAAATATAAATATCAAAATTCGAATTCTAAAAAAAAAACCTTTTATTCATCCATTGATATAACAAATTAAGGGAAAAATGTATAAATAAATTATCGATATTTTATTAAACATAAAAATAAAACGAAACTTTCATCTGTGAATGAAATGAAACGATGAATTTTCTTATTTAATAAATAATAAATTTTTCCGATTCTTCTGTTGAATATAAATGCATTTTAAAGAATATATTATATGAATTATTTTAATTATTCTATTTTCATTTGCCCGACCATTTCCTTTTTTTACATGTGTGTTGAAAGGGTGAAAAGAGATTACAAATATAATCAGTGATTAATAGGGCGCGGATTCTTAGGTTTTTACTTATTTTTTCTGCGGCTTTAACTCGACGAGAAATGCACGAAAAAATCATTTTTTTGCCCGAAAAACCTTCGTTTTAACGCCCCTATCCGACCCTAGGAATCCCTATTTTGGATGTTCGCCCCTAAAAATAAGTTTTTGTCCCCATTTTGGCGTTTCGCCACTATTTTTCCTTATTTCGCGATTTTTGAAAAATTTATTAATAAAAATGCAATAAAATGAAAAATACACTCCCTAAGAATCAACCAAAAAAAATCTTAGGAAAATACACCCCTACGAATTCATTTCTAACTGCAATTAGTGCATAAAATTGTTTGCCATAATTTTAACTTATTTACATAGAGAAAACAGCAATTTTAATAAAGTTAACCCTATATTTGAAACTTTTTCGCCCTTATTTTCGCCCCTATTTCACGAATTTCTTTAAATTATATATTAAAATACGAGTAGTTGAACAATCATTTATTCAATTTTTTTTATTTAATTTCATTAATTGTTAAAATTAGTTTATTTAGTTTTTTAATTATCTTTTTTTTCTCTCTTTAATCTCACGGCCTGTGTACTGTTTTTATATTTACTACATAATAGTACGAGTTGGGTTTCGTCCAAATTTGCCATATATAATCAAAATATTATAAATAATTTAGTGTAAAAATAATCATTTAATTTAAATTTCTTAATACAATTAAAAGATGCTAGTCGTTTTCGTAAAATCCGAGATTTGAATCTAAGTTTAAAATAACTTTTTAAAATGAAATTTAATAAATTAAATGATGCTAATTCAAATTAATTATTAAGGCAAAATATTTGTAAAAAATGGAACAACGAACTATTTCCAAAGACAATATCGTGTGCAAGAGTAATAAAAGTATTAATATTAAGTCAATAAAAACACCTCCATAAAATTATTATTAAAAAAATAATTAAAAATACATTGAGAATTTTCCATTGAAAACAACAACATTCTCGGCTGTGCGTCAATTTTTTTTTTGCATGCATTATAAAAATAAAAATAAATCATAAAAAGATGAAAATTAAAATTAAAATTAAAAAAAAACACATAAAAAAATCTGAATAAAAAAATTTTATATATGAAATAATTTTTATAAAATGGGAGCAAAAAAAAAAACAATTGGCTGCTTATATTCTTCCCGATCAAGAAGTCTAATTGCAAATTTCGGCGGGTAATTTGTAATTAATCGTTTTAAAACAAATCTGTTAAAAAAATGGAGAAATATAAAAAGGCGAATGTGAAATAGGCCCAATTTTTTAAGGAATTCGTTTACATTTTCTTCTACAATTTTCTATTGGAGCCAATTAAAAAAAAATTATGCATCTTTCGATCATTAAATATTGAATTATGCGATTTTTATTTATAATGTGGATAGAATATTTTCATTTATCAAAATATTTATTCAAGTTAACTAAAAAACTATTTAAAAAACCTAAATTAATAAAAATTAAATTATTGTTGCATAAATTATTGATAAGAAGAAAAAAACGACAATTAGTACATTAAAATATAATTCAAATTTAATATTATAAATGAAAATATGTCTATTAAATAGCCCATTCCTTCCCCACGTATATGAAAAGTAAGTAAAAGCGCATGAGATTAAAAAAGATAAGAGTTAAAATATAATAATTTAAACTTATTTATTAGAATTTATATTTTTTTTAAACTTAAAAAAAGTTATAGCAAACGATAATTTCTCTCGATCCTTTCGCAAAAAAATTAAAAAACCAAACATATTCCTTTTACAAAGTATTTAAAAAATTGTTATAAAGTAAAATTAGGATGAAATTACAATAACATTAATCTATAAAAGAAAGTTTGTTGTAATTGATGCTTATTATTAATTTAATATTAATTTTTTGATTTAAATTTTATTAATAAAAAGTTTATGTAAAAAAAATTAAACTTATTTACCTTACCAATATATGTATTTTATTGAATAAAAAACATAAAATTAGATTTCGTATATATTTAATTGCCCAAATTCATAAACCAAAAAAATTATTTTGGCTATTTAAAATCAGTTCTTTTAATCCATGGTACTCTTTTGGACTTTCGTTATTCAGCTGCGCTGCTGGTTAGAATTTTTGTTTGTTTTTTTTCATTATAATACTTTAGCTATGAAAAAGTATTATCTATTATAATGTAATGATTATATTAATTTAAAACTATTCTTTAAAAATAAATTATATTTTTTATAAATAATTTTAATGTTTTGCATTAGAAATGTTCTCAGATTAAACTTAATTTATATTTTTTCTTGTCTATTGCAATGTTTAGTTGTTGCGTTGGCACTTCTATAATTACGAATTTATTTTTTCACTAATATTTTTATATATTTTTTGTTATTAATGAGGGTTTTGTTTTCTGCAATATTTCATAATTTATTTTTGTCCATTATAAAATAATTTTTATTTTTAAGATATTTAATTTTATTATTTTGTTTCATCCATTTATCATTTTGATGTGTTTTTTGTAATTATTATGAATTGCATCAGTGATTTGACTTTATGTCAAATATTTATTTAATCATTTATTGTAATTAATAATTAATAATTTAGATAAGAAATGTCGAAAGAATTAAATTTGCTTAATTTTTAATTTTATAAATATGATAAAATGTAATAATTATTTATTACTTTATTTTTTTATTTAATTAATTGAAAAAATGTTTATTTAGTATTTTTATCTCTTTTTATTATTTAATCTCACGACGCGTAAATCTTGCAGGAATGCAAATATCTTTTACCTTTATAATTTTATCCGCTTGAACACAAAATATAAAATTATTTAAGTAATTTTTTATTTAATTAATCCTTGATAGAATTATTGTACAAAAATAATAAAAATAATTTTTATAAAAGGCTTTTAATTATTTAATTGTATTTAAATTAAAGAGAAATATACTTAGTTAATTAGTATTTTTTTTAGAGTTATATTTTTACTTATTAAATTTATATAAATTTATATATTTTTAAATGCTAATTATGCCTGACCAATTTTAATATAAATTTAAATTAATTATTTTATTAAACACGAAGAACACAATGTCTTTTAATTAACTATACTGCCAAACATATAATCATTTTTTGTGATTACTTTTTTAATTCAGTAATATTTTATAAAAAAATTATTTATTCATTAAATATATAAAAAAAATTTTGAAATGTAATAAAATTTATTGATTTTTCTTTTTTTTATTATGTTCTTTATGCAAATTATTCATTTTCATTAATATTCATTTATATTAATACTCACTTTTTCTAATTGGATATTTTTATTTATGCATTTATTTTGATATTTATTTATCAATTCAAAAGGTTTTTCATTCTTATTTCTGCATCTGAGTTTTAAATAATTGAGAAAAATGATTCAGTTAATTTTATGACATCCGTAAGAGTAACTTTGGTCATTTTTTAAAGAAAATCTTAATTTAATTTTTTTTTTTATCAAATTCAGGGATACCATTATGTAACTACATATTTTTATTAAAGTCATATTATTATTTTGTTAAATATCGAAAGAAAATAATTTTTAATTTTTTTAAATTTTTTTTATAAAATTTTGTATAAATTGTATTTTTTTTTATTCAATTCATAATTATAAGTTTTTTCAAATTAAACTTGATGATACCGAATTAAGAGTAAAATCCTAATTCGTTAAATACCAATTTCCAAGTACAAGCTTGGAAATAAGTACAATTAAAATGTTCCATGCATGAAAGTCTTATCCAAGTACGTACTTGGCATCCAAAATGAATACGAGCACTATTTACAACTTTTCAAAAAATTTCAAATTTTAGATAAGAAAATAAAAATTATTTTAAATTTGTTATTGAATTTTAAAAGTATTTTTTGGCCAATTCAGAAATAACTATTATTGATTTCGTATTTAAAAATACTCACCATATATGAAATAAAACTAATTGTATCCGTCCATAATAATTTATTTATTTATTCAAATTTAATTGCGCTTTATTTACCGAATCTTCGCTATAATATATTATTTAATCAAATATTTTGAATATTTTTTTTATTAACTTTCAATTAAACTCGCTTTATTTATGAATAAAACATAAAAAATTCATTAGTTTCTTCCACTTAATTTTTTCTTGATATTCTTAAAATAAAAGTACGTGAAGTTTTCGCGACAGTAAATCATTTAAAATATCTTTATGATTAAATAATGCAAATAATTTCTCGTTTTGCTTTCACGATAATCTCGTCAGTTTACTTTCTCTATCAGTCTTCTGTGAACGATTTGGTTTTTTTAAAATTTATTATATTTTTAATTATTTTGTTATTTTATATATTTATTTGGAAGAATTAAATTTATTAAATAATATCTATTAAATTGTTTTTTTTTAATTTTTTTCCATCATTCAAATAAAATTATATTTTATAAAATTTAAATATAAACTCTTGTTTTGTTTTGGCAGTAAGGATTATGCAAAATAAATTTATTTTTTAATGAAATAATTTTTGTCATTTTTAAATTTTAAATTAGGATTAATATTTAAACCAAATTTTCGGCAATTTTGTTGCCGATGAGAGGGCCAGATTTTTTTCTTATTTACTTTATGAATTATAAAATTATTTCCAAGTTTAAATTTAACTATAAATTATTAATAAAATTTCCTTAATTCATTTTAAGATTTATTTCAATTCCTTATGAGTATAATTAAATTATATTTTTTACAAATAATTTTACGTTTTCATTATATAGAAATGTTCTAGATTATTAATTATTAAATGTATTTTATATTTTTTCTTGATCTATTTCAAACGAATGTATCTTTTTATTATATTTTTTTTTTTTTTCAGTGATTTGACTTTATACAAAATATTTTTTTAATCTTTTATAGTAATTAATAAGATTAAAACTCATTAAAAATTGTTTTAATTGAATAGAATAATAGAGAAATCTTAAATGGTTCATGTTTTTTGGTCATAAAAAATGTATCATACCACACTTGATGTGAAAAGATAGCCAAAGTTTTACTATTATTAATTTGAATTAAATTTTTTTTATATTAAATTATGTAAATGATGAAAATGAACCGTTAATGATATGATTTATGAAAATGATCCATTAATGATATGACTTAAACAAATTTATTAAGCTAAATAATAATTTCAATATCAATAAATTCTTTCATTAATTTAAATTTATCAAATAACATGAATGATTAATATTGTGTGTGAAATTTTAAACATTGTTATTGCATTAATAAATTTTATAAAATATTTCAATTACAATATTAATTTTTAATTTTCATCTAATAAATTATTCAAATTAATATTTTTCAATAAAAATAATAAATGATTGGTAAATTTTTGTAATTTAATTTTTTTTTATGAAGTTTTTCCAAAAAGTTTTATTCACCCACAGATATGTATCATGCCGTTTATTTACGATAAACAATTATACTTATATACATATTAAATTCAATGTAATTATTATCTCAGGATTCGAAAATAGTACTTTTTCTGCTATATCTTAAAATATTTGATAATTTTATTTAAATTTAGTAGGCTAATAGAAATACATTTTGTTTTCATTAGAGCTCTAACATAGTGCAAATAATCAAAAAATGGTCGATCAAATAAATATATAAATGGAGACCGTTAAAAATAAAATAATATAAAAAATTAAAATTAAAATATGTATTATTTAACAGCTGATTAAATATTAAAGTAAATGTGTCATATTAACCAATGAACCAAAATTTCCAAAAAATTAAAGTTTTTGATTCAGATCTTTTTTCTTGGCTTGAATCTATGATTACGAATATCGCAATAAGCTTTCGCAAACAATATTTTGATTATTAATTACATTTTTTCTGGATTATTTTTTTTATTGAATATAAATGAATATTAATTTATTGCTTTATATGTAAAAGAGAAAGAGGCGGCGATGCAAGAAAAAAGAATATTATGAATAATTCTTTAATAAATTCACATATGTCAATTTTCATGTTAGGGCTTGTTTTCGCTGCCATTTTTAAATTGTTTCATGACTTTATAAAATTTTTTTTCATTTCTGAAATTTATAATTAAATTGTTAATTAATAAGTTTGGTAAATATATATATATTTAACATTTTATTTTGTTATCTTTTGTGTTTTTTTGACATTCTTGAGCAAATTAATACATTTAATGCACAGAATGACTAGGAAAAATCAATTAATATTTAAAATCTTGTAATTATTATTTCGAAAGCAATACATTTACGATAGTTTATTTTAAATATTCAAATATTTAAATTATATTATTTATTTAAATATATAATTCTTTCTGTCATCCACTCGCCGTAAATTGACCTTTTTTAACTTAGATAGGTTTTTTAAATATTTTTTGAAGTTGTCTTAAAGAAACGTATAAAATACTCAAGAATTGTTTAATTGGTTTTTAAATTTAGTCAAAAATAACTCGCATTTATAATTAATTAATTTGCTGAATTATTTTATTTATACAAATATTTATTTTTAATTGGAAATAATTTTTTTACATTAATTTTTTTAGTGTTTTACCAATTTTTTTTGAAGCTTTAGTAGTTTATTTAGAATTGAATTTTAACAATTTTTTTGTCTTTCTAGCAAAAATATATATTTTTTAAATTACTTACAAAATTCATAGAAATTATGATTTGCTTTTTATTTTATAAAATATAGTTGAAATTATCTTTTATTTATTTTATTTTATCTCTTTTTTTTCTTTTTTTAATTGATTGTAAAATAAGTTTATTATTATTATTTTTTATCTCTTTTTGCTCTTAATCTCACGATCAAACAATTCTTTTTTTTTGAGTTCTTTGGTTGACCTCGCTGTTCGAGATTGTTTGATTGGCTCATTATTAATTTTAAATGATATTTAAAATTTATGATTTTTTTATAAATATGCTTTGCCTTTATAAATTTATCCGCATTAACCCAAAATATTATTATATAATTTCTTTTAATCTTTGACAGTTTTAGCGAAATAATAAAAATAGTATTTTATTAGATTTAAAATAACCCTCCATTTTATATTTTCTATAGCATCACTATGATTTTTTTTCAATTTTTCAAGAAATATTTATATTATGTTGATTGAAAATAAGCATTAAATTTTAAAATTTCTACATTATTCTCTGTTGGATTTTAAATAAATAAGAAATTTAAAAATTTTCTTTTTCTTACTTTTTGTCTAATTCAAATTTATTATGAAGAAGTTTGTTATATCTTTAAAAATTGTTGAAATAATTAATTGTACATGATTTCAAGAAAAAAAAATTAAATTGCTTTTTTTTTTCTTGTGTTAAACTTTATATTTTAAATTTATATTTTTTAATTATTAATAATAAAAATACAATTATACTAATTAAATTTTATTATTCGTTTTTTATATTTATCTTTGTTTTGTGTTAGAATTTGATTATTGGCGTTTTATTTTGCTAATTATATCGTCCCTTCTTAATTTTGTCTCATTGTCTGTCATTGTAGTCTCTCGCTTAATCTATATTTTGCCATTCACTTCACAGCAGAAAATGTTCCCCCGTCTCCCCTTCAATTCATTCTGTTGGCAGTGCACTTTTTATATTTGTGTTGGTCAATTCTTTTCCTCGGACTTTCCCCTATTTTTATTGTTGCTGTTTTAAATAAAGTTAATTGTCCCCGACTTTGGAAATATTTGTTGAGGAAAGCAGTGAATAGGACCCGACCCAAACAGCTTAATTAGCACGTGGCGCTCCTGGCGAAGAGTTAGCTGTGCCGGCATTGTGGGATTTTTGACTGCTGAGAAGAAGCTAATTTGGAGAAGCGACCAGAACAAACGCATTGCTGCTGTTCTGCATTTTTCCTTCGCTGCTGATAGAACAAACGCATTGCTGCGGTTCTGAATTTTAACGCATTGTTGCGATTCATCGAATTTCGTCCCACTGATAACGCATTGCTGCGATAAGTGAGGACTGGTATTTAACGCATTGTTGCGAACTGTTGGACTTCGAAACACCGAATTTTATCGCTGCCGCTTAGAGAGATGACCGAACACAACTTCGATCAGATTCGCCGGACCAATTCGTCAATTATACACGAAGGAAATGTGCAATTCGCCAACGAAAACGATGGGACCGAAATGGATGAAAACGAAATTCGGCGTCGACTTCTTCAAGTAATGATGAGACAAAATGGAAGTGGAGATTTGGCGAGACATGGCAATCAGTACAATGACAGCGGAGAAGACGCAAGGGCCTTTTTTGATCAGGCCCAACTATCGGCAATTCCGAGAAGGGCACAGACAAACCCCGACTTACTGATTCCAAATGACCATCAAAATGGTAAATTTCAACAGCAAATATACCATCAAACCCAGCAGCGACAAAACTACAGCCAAAATCATGCCGCAATTAACCATCGGCCAAACGGATTCGAGGAAAACGAGCGATCCCTTCCAAGTCCCGGGCTTATTTTTGATGGCATGATGGCACAGGCTATTCGAAGCCTCGATAGTTTTTCCTACACTATGACGCTGAACACCATTCCAAATTTGGACGGAAGCAATGGTTCAGAATCGGTAAATGCATTTTCAATCAATTTGATATGGCCACAGAAGAATGGCCTGAGGCAAAGCGATTGCGGGCACTGCGTTCCAAATGTTACGGCAAAGCTGAGAGAGCTTTCAATTTCGCGGTTTCTGAAAATCGCCATGATTACCAACTGATCAGAACAGCGATCATTCGGCAATTAGACGACACGGATGCCAAACAATTGACGGCATTTGACCAACTGATGAAAGGAATTTGGCTTCGGACGAACGAAAGCATTGATCAGCTTGGCGAACGTGTTTCGTGCTTGGTCCGCTGCGCATATCCCGGCCTCACTGAACATCTATACGACGAATATTCGGCCATGCACTTCATTAGGGCCCTCCCTAACCCAGAATTGGCTACCATTTTAGAGATGACTCGTAAACCAGGAGCATCCTTCGACGATTTCATCGCACAAGCGGCACGTGCAGAGGCAGTTCAAAATGCCGCACGAAATTCATGGCGAAGCAGCCAAAATACCGATTGTTCTCCGATTAATTGGTCAAGGCATGGACCAAGCCAAAATCAACGAAGACGAGTCACCTGCTACAATTGCGGCAGAGTTGGACATATTTTCCGGAATTGTTCGGCAAAACCAATGGATCAGTCGTACAAACATAACCCAAACAGTGACCTACAATCGGCACCACCATCAAGGAATTTTAGGCAAAATTTCAACATTCAGCAAAATGACGAACCGCCAAAGAGGGGAAATTTGTTTGTGGGAGCCGTAAATTTCGAACACCGTCCCGAAATTGAGAAATTCTTTGGGAAAGTAAGGACTGAGTCGGAAAAGGGTAGATTTTTGGAAGAAAGCCCGGCTGTTGGAAAAATAATGGCGGCCAAAGTTTCGATATTTGGGCGTAAGTTGGATGCGATGCTGGACGGCGGGTCCCAAATTTCTCTGATTTCGGCCAAATTCTTCTCGCAAATCATGGACAAATTAAGCCAAAAGGACGTCGTCGCCCGTTTTAAAAATCGAATTATCGACATAAATGGAAAGGAAGTGAAGTGTTACGGCGTTGTTTCTCTGCCGATTCGGCGTGGACCATTAGAGGCCAAAATGCATTTGTTTGTCGCACAGTCATCTTTTGGGTACGATTTGCTTTTCGGCACAAATGCCATGGACCAATTAGGCTTCAAAATGCTTGACGCAGTGAACTGCCGCATTGTAGACTTTTCGCCAGCTTCGAAGCCTGAAAATTCGCCTCTGATCACTTTCAAAACCTTCGTGTGCCATGGCAACACCAGTACCAACAGAGAAGGGCAGAAAAATGGGAATAAACATAGGTCGGACCCAAAAGGTAATAAGGAATGGCGACAACAAAATCATCCAACGCTGGAAAAGGCATCAATTCGAAATGCCGCTGAGAATTTAGAAAAGCCGAAGATGCAGCGACTCCCATCCATCGTGGCGAGACTGACGCCAAATTTGGCCAAAGAATTTTTTGTCGCGGAGGAAAGCCCCCAAAAGAACCCGATCGTGGAAACTTAGGAGAAGGACGCCGGCACAAGCTGAACTCGGCCACCACCTATCGGATGCCGAATTGACTCGAAAGGCAGGGGACGCCTTTTCGTGGAGGGTCGGGATGTGTTAGAATTTGATTATTGGCGTTTTATTTTGCTAATTATATCGTCCCTTCTTAATTTTGTCTCATTGTCTATCATTGTAGTCTCTCGCTTAATCTATATTTTGCCATTCACTTCACAGCAGAAAATGTTCCCCCGTCTCCCCTTCAATTCATTCTGTTGGCAGTGCACTTTTTATATTTGTGTTGGTCAATTCTTTTCCTCGGACTTTCCCCTATTTTTATTGTTGCTGTTTTAAATAAAGTTAATTGTCCCCGACTTTGGAAATATTTGTTGAGGAAAGCAGTGAATAGGACCCGACCCAAACAGCTTAATTAGCACGGTTTAAACTTAAACGATGTTGAACATTTGTGATTGATTTCGTGCTTTTTATCTTTTGACTTGAGAATTGTTTTTGATATTGTATGAAATTCTTTTATTCAGTCTACAAAAAAAATTTTCGTCAAAATTTTAAAATTTACTTAAATTTTATTTTCACCGGATCATTATAAAGAAGAAAATAAATATTTGTCATTTTGGTATGTTAATGTAAGTATTTAAAAATAATTTAATTTCTTGTTGTTGAGTTCCTTTAACTGTAAATATTTTTCATTATTTTTATGCTAATTATTTTATTATCTAAATTAACTGGTCATCGACTCATCTTGGGTTCAATGGCATTATCATCCTGCATTTATATAGCACATCGATATTATATGTCTTATGCTTTTTTTAATTTACTTTTTTCTTATTTATATTCATTTAATTTTATCATTCTTTTTTAAAATTTTAAGACCAAAAACAATCAAATTTCATTTATATATATTATGTTTTTTACCTTTTTAATTTAAGTATCTATAATTTTTTCTGTGTTGTTACTCTTTACATTTGATAAGATTTTAATTTTTTGTTCCTAAATTTTTTATTTTATGCTTTCTTTATTTTATTATAATAAAATATTAATTATCCATTGAATCTTTTGCAAAAATTATTTTTACAGATTAATTTATAATTTAATTTTTGTGTTAAAAAATAATGATCAAATTTACAATAAATTGTAAAAAGTATTACAAAATTAATAAATGAACAAAACTAAAGTTGTTAGACTTTAAAATAAATAATTTAATCATCAGTAGTGTCCGTCTTTGTACAGAGATCAGAGATACGGGGAATGTTATAAAGCATTTCATTTTTTTACCTATGAATTAAAAAAAAAGTTATTTTATATTCATTAAGTTTTCTCATGGGCAAAAAATAATTTAAATCTCTTTTCATTTAAGTCAATTTTTTGTATGACAATTTTTTTTATTTAATTTCATTAAAATATTTGTTAATATTAAGTATTTTTATCCACTTATATTTTTCAATTTATTTTATTATTATTATTATTATTAGTTTAATTTAGATAATTAGTAAAATAAATTCAATCTTTCGGGTGTTTTTGTAAATTGTGCAAGCTTTCAAATTTAAATAAAATATAAATTTAATAGATTTAGTCATTGGCTATTTTTATGCATGACAAGTTTTTTTCCCATTATTAATTATTGGATAATCATTTGTTTTATGGTTTTTATTGCTAAATTCTCTCATCAAAGACCGACATTAAGTAAAATTACACATTTTCTTTATAATTTTTAATTTTTTTAATATTTAATAAATTGTAACAAAGCCAAAAGAAATTCTCGAAGAATTTGCCAAATTATGAAAAAAAGTTTGAGTCCAATAAAACCCATCACATTTAATTTAAATTGAAAAGCATTTATCAGCAAAATTTAAATGATAAAATTGCAATTCACGAGAGGTGATCACTAGAGACAGGACTTGATCGGGATCCCGCAGGATTTCTTTGGGATAATTTTTCGAAAATCTCTATTTTTTAAATTAAGCTCTGAATTTTAAATTAAAAAATAATATCATTAATTATTTTTCTTTTAAAATACCTTAAAATCAGGGTTACCCTTGAAAATTTCCCGAAATAAGTACATGGCTGGTCAAAAATAAGATCTTAGGGTCAAAAATAAGGACATTTTTTAAAACACGCTTCCAAAACTTTAATCGCATTTTTATTCAACAAATCAAGCATTAGCAACATATTTCTCGCCGCTCGGCTTAGAAATGAGGAATTTATACATTTCCGAAAATCGATTTTAACAATTTTGTGGAAAACATAGCAATTTGTAAATTTCAGTGCATCAGAATCAAAAAATCAGATCTTTAACAATTTTTTTCGGAGCATTTTTGAAGAGTTTTTGTGTATGAGTGAGGGAAGAGAGTCCGGCGATGCCGATAGGCGCCGCCGGGAAAATTTTTGAAACTTTTGCTCTGTTTCTTAGCAAACTATGCCCAAAAAATGACCAAATTTCTATATTAAAATATAAGCAAGTCTGAAATTTTTAATTTATCAAGCGCCGGAAAAATTTTTGTAATTTTAAAGCGATTTCTTAACGATTTTGTTCAAAAAATGACGACGAAATTTTCCGATTTTGATAATTTTTTAAAAGAATAAGAATTCTTAGGGGGGGGGGGGGGAAATCCAGGTCCAGGGAAAATCCAGGTTACCGAAGCTCTAGTGGAAGTGTACCTCCTAGAAAAAATTTGAATATTTAACTGAATCTTGTTAAGATTTTGCATATTAATTCGCTTCAAAAGATTTCTTTCAAAAATTATCATTAAGATTAGGGAGGGCTTTCTCTCTGAATCCAAAAAATAAGACAAAAATAAGGATAAATCTTGCAAATAAGAACATTTAAAATTTGTAATATTTGGACAATAAAAATAAGGACTAATCTTACAAATAAGGACAAAGGGTAATCCTCTTAGAATCCCAAAAAATTTTCATAGGTCTCCAGAATTCCAATAAAATTTGGTACCAATCGGCAACATCAGACCCATAAACCCACCAATATTTCCTTATAAATTAGCAGCGCTGCAAAAAATATGCAAATGTATATTTTTTCCTAGCTTTTCCATGCTTTAAATACATTCCCTACCGTTCCTCAAAGGTTTTTTTTTTTTGAAAAAAGCGCCAAAAAAATTGTTATAAACCTGATTTTTTAAAAATTTAAGTATTTTCTTATAGTCCGATTTTATCGTTTTTTAGATATAAAAACTTAAATTTAATTATTGCAAAGAAATATTGTAAATTCAAAAAATCAAATTAATATTTTGGAAATGAGAATCTAAAAGAGAAAGGGCAGCGATGGAAAAAAGTATTTCTATTTGGAAGGGGCGGTCCCTCCCTCTGATTGGTTGTGCCGACAGCGCCTTACAGTACTATAAGGATTAATATTTAAAATAAATTAAAAGATTATTGAGTAAAACAAAAATTTATTAAACATTATATTACTATTTGTTTAATATATTAAAAATATTGTTAGTTGACTTTAATTATAATGCTGTGAAAATAAAAGAATAAATAATTTTTATTATTGAATTTTTAATTGATATGTAATCACTCGAAAATAATTTACAAAATTTCATGCGAAAAGATATAATTAAGTTTTTAGTTTATTATTTTTTAATTTGGATTCGTTTCTTTTTTATTTTTATTAATCCTTGAGTGAAAAAGAAATTTATATTTGGGTGCTGCTGAGTAAGTTGCTTTTCGAAATTTTTCATTCGCTTGTAATTAATTATGTAAAATATATTTAATAATTTTATGAATGTAAATTTATTTCCTGTTATTCTTAAAATGTTTTAATTTCATTTATTTGATAATTTAAATTTTTTATTGAATTATTAAAATGTTAATGTAATTAAGAGAAAAAAATGTTTTTGGAAATTTGGAGAAATGAAAATTTAAAAAAATAAATAAATCTATGTCAAAAATAAGTTATAAGCTTTTTTTAATACAATTTTATTTGTGTTTTATATTACTTATATTATGGATGAAGATTTATTAATTTATTCCCATAAAAATATCAAAATTATTTAAATATAAATGTGTTACTAAAATAATTGTTTAATTGCTAAGACATGTAATTTAGAAATCTACAAATTAAAAAAAAAACATTTTTTTCATAATTCTAAATAAGAAAATGATCATTTACTCAATCAATACATAAAAAATAAATTCCTATCAAACGGAAAGAAATATTTTTCGTAATTGAATATTTAATTAATTTAATATTGTAGGAAATTGAAAAATAATTTCTCGTTTTGCCTTCGCGATCATCTGATCGGTGTGCTTTGTCAATGTTTTTCTTTCAATTTTACTAAATAAAACTAATTCCTATAAAGGTTATTTATTTTTTGAAAATATAAAAAGAATCTATTTATTATTGTTGGCAGTAAGATTTATGTAATAATAAAATTTATTTTTCAATGAAACAATTTTTGTCATTTTAAATTTTAAATTTTAAATTAGAATTAATATTTAAACCATATTAATGAATTAATTTCTGAAAGAAAGTTTAATTTGTTTTTGCTAAAAACTTTAATATTTTTTTCAATTTATTGTCTTTTTCATCTTAGTTTCTTTGTTAAAAAATTACAAATGAGATTTTTTACATATAAAATTAAAAATATTATTTAATTTTAATTCTTCCATTCACATTTAAATTTCTTTAATTCTTTAATTTATATAAAAAATGCCTTAGATTGTAGGTTTTTTAATTTTTTTATATTTTTTAATTTAAATTCTTATTTCAACTTTTTTTTTACTATTCAAACAATATTAAAAAGTACATTTATATAAAAAAATGAAGCATTAAATAATTATTTTTGATTAATGAGCGAGTCCTTTCTTCTTCTTGATCATAATAAAAAAGGTCAGAAATGCGCCTTTCAAATCCAAGTAAATTTATAACGATAAATATTTATACAAAAAAATATTTATAAAAAACTTTAATTGAATTTTGCAGATAGTGCTTATAGTATAATAAATTTGTTATTTATTTTTCAAAATTTAAATTTTTACTGATTTTCACTGTTTTAAATTAGTTCCGAAAGATTTTATTAATTACATAAAATTTTAATTATTAAAACACTTTAAAAAATTTTTACAACATAATAAATTTAATATATCTTTGATTAGAGAGTCAAAAAGATAGCCAATTAAATAAAAATTTTTTTTTTAATTATATGAAAAATAAAAATAATTTTTTTTTGTTGTTATCAGGGAACGGATTTATATGTTTTTACATATTTTTTGCGTATATGCTTTCGCATGAAAAGGTCAAAAATAGCATTTTTACATGTTTTGATAACAATTAGGGCGAGTTTTAGCACATAAAAAAATATTTTGGACTTTTTCCCCATAAAAATAATTTATTTAAATAAATAAATTCTTAAAAAATTCAACACACCTGTAAACAAAAAAGAAACAATTGGGCACATGAAAAATAGATAATTAATAATTGTTTAATAAATTCTTTAAATTTTAAACTTTAAAAAAATGCAAAAATAAATTATGTAAGAAAATTAAATGCTATAAATTTTTATAAAAAATATAATGAATAAAAATAATTGATAATGAGGCACAAAATTCTAATGTTAGAATTATAAAACAATTAAAAACAATAAGAATAATGGCAATTTACAAAAGGAATATATATGAAATAACAAAGCTATCATTAATCTACTTTGTCTTTTTTAATCTCATGATCTGCTTGTTTTTTTAACATCCGCTAAATTGGTTCAAATGATATAAAATATGATCCAAATTTTTCTTATTTATAGACTTTTTATCGATTTAAATATCCCATTTTATATAATGATTAAATCAATATGAAGTTTTGTTAATTATCAGTTTAAAACTTAATAATATATTCATTTGTAGTAATAATTATTACTTAATTCAAAATAATTGTTTTTACTTCTCTTAATTTTTTGTTAGTATTGATCAGCTCAAAATTTTATAAATAAAGGTGCTGTTATAATAAAATCTGGTGTAAAATGATATTATTTTAATCGGTGAGTTTTATATTATATTTTACCTATTATATTTTTATTAAGGCAAATCATTATGAACATTGTTCATTTACTTAGGGTGGAAAATAATTTTTGATACCCAATATTTTTTAAATATAGCGACTGGGAAAATGTTATTTAATATTAATAATATATTTAATTTGTAATATGGCATTTATTTGAGAGCCGAATTTCAAAATGGCTCCAAAAACGGAATTTTCCAAGACAAGCAACGAACAAAATTTTTTAATTTTCACTGAATTAACATAATTATGGGTAATTCAGACATAATGATTTTGAATATGAATTTATATTTGAGCTATGGGTTCTAGACTCCACCCTTTATAAAGTTCAAAAAAAAAGTTTATTAATTTAATTTTATTAATTTGTAACGCGTATTTAAAGAAAAAATGATTTATGCCTTTTTTAAAAAATTTAGTCTATGCTTTCGATTTATTTTGGAAAATTTATGATAAATATTCTATTCTTTTATCTTTTGTGTACTTTAATCTCACGAAGTTTAAAGCTTCTTTTTCAGTGTTTGAGATTTAGCTTTTCAAGATTGTCTGAAATTTATTCTCTTGTTTAAAATATGCTTATTAACGCTTTTAAATATTTTAAAGAGAATTATTGCAAATATATTTTGCCTTTATAATTTTACATTTGTATTGTTTTGCTTGTTTAATGAAATAATCTATTTATATTAATAAGTATTCTCGCCTCATAAGTTTTTTTACATAATATCAAAAGATTATAAATTAAATGTATTCTCTAATTTTATTATTAAAACTAAATAATAGGCATTTTCTTTTTCTTCAAAATTTGAACATAATTTTCATCAATTGAATAATTTAAGTATTTATTTTATTGTTTTTAAAAATTTTAATTAATTATTAACTGTTTGCTTTAATATTTTATTTGATGGGTATTTAATTAGTCTAAGAAGCAGTTTAAATTTATTTTAAATTTCATGATCAATTATATATATATATTTTTCAAATTTTTACTTTTAATAACCGTATTTTGTTTTTTTTATAAATAAATTGACTTTGTTCAATGCTTTAAATTATTTTTTTAATAAATTAATTTTTTAGAATTATAATTTGCTATAAGCTTTTATATTTATAAAAATCTGCATCAGTATTTTTTATTTCTTTTATTTAATTAATTATAAAATAATTCACGACTACCTGCTGTTATTTCACGATTTCTGTGCGGTTGTTCACGCCTTTCGAGGTCGTTTGTTTCGTTTTGTTATTATTAGAGACCGACTAAAAAGGCACCAAAAATCGCGAAAAAAGCACTTTAAAAGGCACGAAAAAATTGAAAAAAAGGCATAAAAAGGCACAAAAATCCCAAAAAAGGCATGAAAAAAGGCATTTTAAATTTTTTTTATTAAGGATTTTTAGGGAGCAAAACACGTAAAAGTTAACCAAAAAACTTAATTTTGGTCATTTAAATGATTATAAAATGTTTTATAATTTTTTACGAATAAGAAAATTTTTAAACCTTAAATTTTTTATGAAGAAAAAATGAAATTTTTGAGAAAATTTGTATTTTCTGAAATTTTTCAGTTCTTAGGGGTGTATTTTCTGTAATTTTTTCAATTCTTAGGGGTGTATTTTCTGTAATTTTTTCAATTCTTAGGGGTGTATTTTCCCGATTTTATTGCATTTTATAGAATTTTTCGGAAAAAAACGCCAAAAAAGCACCAAAATCGGAAAAAAAAACGCCAAAAAAGGCACCAAAACGGCAAAATGCCAAAAAAGGCATTAAGGCACGAAATCCCAAAAAAAGCAAAAAAAGGCATAATAAAAGTCAACGTATAAGCCTCAAATCAAGTGGAAAATGCGTTATTTATGGTTAACACATCGAAACTCATGCGCAGAAAAAAAAGGCATATGCCTCAAAAGTCGGTCTCTATTAATGAGAGTATTTTGCATGGTTTTTAATTTAATTCAAAATACTATTTTTTCATTAATTATTTAAATGAATTTATAATTTACACTTGCCGTTAAAAATATTTCTTTCTATACGTATTAAAAAATCAAGGAATAAGTAGTGAATTTATTTTTAATAAAAATAACGATAAATATATAAATATCAAAGTTTATCTTTAAAAATAATATAAAAATAAAATACAAATTAATTTATATAATTTTATATCAAATTTTTTCTTTATTCATTATAATATTTTATTTTGCTTTCAATTAATTTATTAAAATATTGATTTAGAATTTTTCAATTTCATTTTCGCTTATTTATTATTTGTTATGCAAGTGTGATTGTTGTTATTAAGTATTTATTTTACTCTTCTTGATGCAGCTGTTTTTTGTGTTCCTGGGCTGCCATTAATTAGGATTGATAACAAAAATTAATTAAGTTATTTAGAAATTATGCATATCTTTTTATTTTTATAATTAAATACTTCCAATTTAAAATACAATTAAAGAAAAATTAAATATAACTAAATTTTATAATATGATGAATTCTATGTTAAGAAACATTTATAATAAAATATAAAAATTTATTTTTACTTTCATTTAACTTTCTGCTGTTTTAGTTGTAAATAAAAATCAAAGCATCTAATCAAGTAAAATTTAAAAACTTGAACAAAGATAAAAAAGACGCAGAAGTAAATTTTAATCTATTTTAAGGAACATTAGTAAAAAAATGGAGGAATTTTTTTTTAAATAAAAAAATACTTTAAATGATTGCAGACTTTGCACATTACTTTTAGATTTTCTCAAATTTTTTATATATTTCAAAAATTATTTTTATTCATATCAAGTAAATTTTATGATTTTTATCAGTGTTTTTCAATTGATCCTCATTGATTTTCTTTAATTAAATTTAAGTACAATTAAAAATTTGCAATAGTAAATTATAATAGTTTTTACGTCTAATTTATTTGATTCAGAATTTCTCAAACAGTGAAATATAAATTTTTTCTATTTAATAGTTCATTTGATATCTTCATTTGATGAAATCAGTTATTTTTTTATTTTGATGTATAAGTATGTAAAAAATTACTAATATGATTTGTTTTAGATCATTTTAGTGATAATTGGTAACATATGATATACATATGTACCAGGGGTGTGACTTGTCTTAGAAAAGACGAGAGTGAGAGTTCGGCGAGAGGCGAGAGTCCCCAAAAACACGAGAGTTGGCGAGAGGCGAGAGGACGAGAGGCGAGAGTTTTTCAATTTTTCTGAAGCCTTATTTTTACTCCAAAAACGTCATTCATAAATAAAATCGTATAATTTGATATTATGGTGTAAAAATAAAAGTTTTTCAACGTTCTCCACCAATAATTTCTTGCGCAAATTAGTGAGAATTTGACCCGCCGTCGAAAATAATCGTTCACTCTCAGCAGATGTTGCGGGGGCCGAAAAATATTTATGCGCCAAATTTGTTAATAACGGCCATCTGTTGGCATTTTCTCCGGTCCAAAAAGCTACGGGATCATCCAAAAGCTGTAGCTTTTTCTAAAAAAAAACAATGTGGGCATAAAATTTAAATATTCAAATATTCTACAATTTTTGGGTCCAGGTAGGCGAACACTTCAAATTCAGCTTTTTGCCGTGCGGTTATTTCTGCAACTGTTGGAATTGGAGAAGTCGTGTCAAAAAGTTCGGATTCGGCAGTTTGCGAATTTTCAAAATCCGCAAAAATGTCAAATACACCAACACCTTCACATCGATCAGTTTCATGGCATGGTGATTCCTGCAGTTGGTTCTGAAAAACTGACCATTTTTTCATGTGAAACAACAATAATATAACTTCATTCATGGCAAGCTTTTCTGCCTCGGAAATAAGCCAATTAATATAGTCGTCGTGCCGCGTTGTTTCAAGATACGGACTCAGTTTAAACCGCGGGTCAAGCAAAGTCGCAAG
>SIJG01000012.1:0-29829 GCA_023374025.1 Heterodera schachtii
AATTCATGCATAATGTCTAAGCATTTATCTAAGCCTAAGAATATATATTTTTACATTACGATTTTTAATTTAAATTTGCTTGCTTGATATGTTTTGAATCTATTTTGACCCCATCTTTTTAATAAGAAATTACTTCATTAAACCAATTCTTCGCCTTGATGACACACCTTAACAATTCTTTTTTTTATATACTTTTATCAAATCTTATTGTTTTTTTCTAAAAAACATAATTAAAACAAACTTTAATAAATGTTTAAAAAAATTTTCTCAAATCGCTTTTTATTTCATGACTTTGACTTTTTCTAGCGACATTTCTGCACTTCCAGCAATAATTTAAATTTATTGTTAAAAATTAATTTTGTCTTTATCAGTTCTTTATGATTTGTTTTAATTCATAAATATAAAGTCGGCTAACCCTTTTGATGGCTGTTGTTCGCGCCTCCAAGGAATAATATTCATGTTATATTTGGCGTAAATATTTTCTTCATTTATAAAAAAGTTTGTATTATCGAAATTGCTAATTATTTTATTAGTTATTAAATTTATAATTAGACTGAATCAAAAGTATTTCATTTTATTTTCGACTAAATTTTATGAAATTATTAATTATTTGTTTCTGAAAGGGTGTACTCTATGTGCTATTAAAATCTTGTTCAAAAAACTCATCTCGTTATTATGGTTGTGAAGAACAGAAAAATTATTTTATAAGCATGAATAAAATTCTTTTAAATTTAATATTTTATAATTATATATAAAATTCTTTCTTTTTTCATTTTAATTCAAAACGGTTTTTTATTTTTTGATGACGTTTAGCATTTAATGTAAAATGCTTCAAAAATAAATACCAATTTTCTATGACATCATATTTGTATAATGTTTCATTATTTTTACATGAAATAAATATTAAAAATTCTTTTTAATTGATTATTTCGTTTCACAAAAATATCCTATCATTTTTTATGGATTTATCTTTCTTTCATTTCAATAATATTTTCTTTAGTTATTTAGCTATTTATATTAATCTATCTTTAAATTTTACTTGAAAGTGTTCTTGAACTGAAGTGCTTTTAATAAACTCCATATTCTTGAAACTCCTACTCCTTGCATAATTAGCATGTTCGGCAAAGGGTTGTAAATTTTACAGTGATCACAATAAGACAGAAAGAAATATTATTATTTAGTTTTAATTTATATTTGAATTACTAACTTTAAAATTTTTTGGCGTTTTTATATTTTATCCCGGTTCGAGTGAAATAATTGTTTTGCAGCTTTTGTTCTGTAGTGATGGGAACTTCCATTCTTTTATAATTTCTTCATTTACGAAATTTTATTTTTCTCAATTCATTGTTTGAAAAAGGCATTAAAAAATTTCCGTTTTAAATATTTTAAATATGTTTTTGGTTGGTTCTTATGATATGCATATTTATTTCAACAATATATGTATAAGTATGTAATGTGTTATAGGAATTTGTTTTTATTATGGTTAAGAATAAATAAGATCGTTGTCATTCCATTAGAATATTAATTATTTTTTTACAATAAACTATTGACTAGGTTTTTTAATAAATAATGTTTTTAAACTCTTGTCAGAGTCCATTAGTATCTTTTTGAATTCACTGTTTTGGTGAAATAGTGTAAAATTAAGAATTTTAAAACATTAGATTATGCAATGGAAGACTAAGAAATCTCATTTCAGCTGTCTTACTTTTGAATTAAGCATCTACATACATAATATTTGATTATTAAGGTTATTGTAAAATATTTTTCATTACTCTTGTGTCGGGTGATTTGCGGAAATTCTATTTTTTCAAGATTCTGTATGGTCTCAACTTTGAAATTAATTTTTTATAAATTTTAAATATTCCCATCATTTTTTTTGGCGTATTTTATTATTGAGATTTTATTCCTCATAGATTTTCCAATAGTTTTCTTTCATTTTCATTTTGTTAATGGCACATCTTTTGAATTATCTAAGTAAATGATTTTTTTCATTGGTTTATTTTAAAATTATTTATTTTTTATGTTTATTTAAATGAGTTTCTTTTATTTTTTTAATTATCTTTTGAAAGGAATGCTAAATATAGATAAATTATTTTGATGGTAATTTAACGAAAAATAAATAAATACTTATTACAAATATTTTTTTATATTTTTTAATATGTTTTCTGTGTGATGGGAACTTCCATTCTCTTATAATGTCGGGGGTCGGGTCGGGGGGGGGGGGGGAGCTCAATTATCGGGGGGTCGGGGACCCCGATCGGGTAGTGATCGACTAATTTTTTTAACGAAAAATCCAATTTTTCTTTTGAAATGCTCATAAATATACCCTTTTTTCACTTTAATCATTTGATTTCGTTAATGCCAGTAAAAGTGAGTCCAAGCTGGCCTTTGTACCAGGACTTCCATTTGTTCTTATTTATAAGAATGTTCTGATTTTTGGGTAGCGTCTAAAATTATTCTGTTTCTTAAAAATGTTCATATTTGATACTAAAATCTTATTTTCCGTGCTTGGTGTTAATTAGAGCCCGTCGGGATCGGGACTCTCGCGGGATTTTTACGTGATTCCTGCTCGGGACTCCCGTCCCGGAAAATTTTGAACTCCCGATCCCGCTCCTGCTCCCGAAAATTTTACAAAAAAAAAGGGAGTAAAAATGCACTGGTATTAATTTAATTTTTTTTTGGCAAAAGCCTCATTTTGGGTCAAAAAGCCTCATTTTCTTCAAAAGACGTTTAAATGTTCAAATGTGATATTTTTGATTGTCCATGACTAATTTGAGCAATTTTTTGCTAAAAATAAAGGATTTTTATGGTCCGGTGGTGCCGATAGTCGCCGCCGGGGGAAAAATTAAGAATTTTGACCATGTTTTTAGCATATTTTCATTAAAAAAAATTCTTTATTTTGCGGTTTCCATGAGGCTAAAACCTTAGATCTGCGAACCCTGCTTAATTTTCTTAAAAAATGGCACAAAAATTTGCAAAAATTCGTCATTTTTGGACAAAATCTGACAAAGAATTTGGAGTTTTTGGGGGCCGGCGGTGCCAATAGGTGCCGCCGAAAAGTTTTTTGGAATTTTTAATTAATTAATATTAAGAAATTGTTCAAAATTTCATAAATTTCAACCTTTCCCCTTCGTTGTTGAATTAACTTTTTAAATTTTTACAATGCTCGGAGTCCCCAATTCCCCGAATTAGGGTCGGGGAGTCGGGGGGTAAAAAGTCGGGCGGGCCTCGGGGAGCGACATGTCGGGGGTCGGGGCGGGGAATAGGCCCAAAAAAGTCGTGATCGGGGTCGGGGAGCTCGGGGACGGGGAGCAACCCTAATTTAAATTCTGTTTATTTTTTGTAATATAAATAATTGTTATTAATTTGTGAATGAAAATTTTGTTATATAATTAATTTTCAATATAATTTTGTTTCAAAATTTTTAACTCCATTCAAATTGCACAATTGGTTTTTTAACAACAATTTTTCATTTTTTAACAAAAGAAATGCCTTTGAAAAATTTTATTTTAATTTGTCATTCAATATCACTTAAAAAATTTTAGCAATTTGAATAAATTTGTTATTTTTACATTCAATTTTAGTTTAAAGCTATTAATAATAATTTCTCTTTTTTCTAACTCTTATTTTTTGCTGTTTTACTTGATCTTCCCGATGAATGTTGCGTTGAAGTCTGTCTTTTCATAAGATTTTTCATTTTTGTAATTTTTATTAATTTTCATTTAATTTAAAAAGTAAGATAATTTATATTCCTTGACTTCAACGATGATCGAAGCCAAGCCATCAAGAAATTTCGTTTTAGTTATTCTTTATGAAAGTTTCGGCGTATTTTTGGACGAATGTATAAATTTTAAAATTTATAAATTGACTTTATAAACAATTACATTAATTGTCATTCATTTTTTAAGGCTCATGAAAAATGCACTAAACAATAATTTTAGTTATCTAATTTATCTTTTTTAATTAGTCATTTCTTCAAAAGTTTTTTTTTATTTAATGTTTTTGTTTTTTTAATTTTATCTTATTAAAACGAAATTATACATTTTAATAGATTTGATTTTTTATTTTTAAAAGTTATAGTTTAAAATAATTCAGGTCATTTGGTTACGAAATGCGTTTTAATGATGGTAAGATAAGTAATTTGGTTTTATTTCAAAATTCTTAGTTTACAAACTTAAATTTAGATTTCCTCCTATTGTATAAATATGTTTATTATTTAAAGTCGAATTTCTTTTTTATACGATAAGTGTATAAACTTTTGTTGGATATTATTTAAACGAGAGCGAGAGTTTGGCGAGAGTCTCCAAAAAGACGAGAGCGAGAGTTTGGCGAGAGTCTCCAAAAAGACGAGAGCGAGAGTTTGGCGAGAGTCCCCAAAAGACGAGAGCGATAGTTTGACGAGAGTCCACAAAAAGACGAGAGCGAGAGTTTGGTGAGATTCCCGAAAAAGATGAGAGCGAGAGTTTTGGCAAGAGTCCCCAAAAAGACGAGAGCGAGAGTTTGGAGAGAGTCCCCAAAAAGACGAGAGCGAGAGTTTGGAGAGAGTCCCCAAAAAGACAAGAGCGAGAATTTAAATGGTAAAGTTAATTATATTATTTTTAAATTGTTGGTATAATCAAAATAATAGAAAAAATTAATTGTATAAAATAACATTAACTTAATTTTTATAAAATTTACTTACTGCTGATAAAACGCCTCTAAGTAATTTATAAAAAAATCTTTATAAATTTTTTTTTTTTTATCATTATATGATTTATTACTAATTCACACAAAATCAGGCAGCACTTAAAATAGGTTTTTTTTTTCATTATTCTTTAATCAAATAATTAAATTGTTATCCCTGAGAGCCTTTATATCAAATTACAAAAAAAAGATTAATATTCAGTTGTAATTTATTAAGACTTTAACTTTATGTATTACAAATCTCATATTTTTGATTCACAAAGACGGAATATTTAAAATTACTAATGAAGTAATTTAAAAAGAATAACATTAATAAATTTTCTTTTTATCAAAATAATTTGTAAAAATAATGATTTTGAATTTTTATTAAGCATAAAAATGTAATTCAAAGCAAAATTTTCTTAAATGCAAATTTCGGTCAATTATTACATGGTTGATTAATTTCTTGTATGGCGACGGGAGATTAAAATATGAAACATTAAATGAACTTAAAAAAAGATTGTAAATCAAAATATTCTTAATTTTTTATTAATTTTTTTCTTTTAATGCTTTATGTTTTAGTGAATGATCGTTATTTATCTCAAATGTAATTTTATGAAATTCCTCAATGAATAATAAAGGTATTTAATATACTCTAAAATAAAAACAAACAAAAAAAAGATTCCATCGATTTTATTAAATTATGATATAAAGAAATAAACTTCTTTTATATATAAATAAGTATATTCTAGCGCATTTATTATTTTATAGATTAAAATTGCGCTTTTAGGAAACGCACTTGCATTCGCTAATTGCTAATTAAATTAATATAAAAACAATAAAATAAATATATTTAAAAATTGATAAGTAATGTCGATTAAAAAATATTTATACAATTTTACGTGTGTATATATTTTAATAATAGAATAATTATTTAATATTTATTTAATAATGAATTTTTATTAATTTTTTTTATTAAAATTTAAACATGTTCGCGACAACAAAGACTTTAAAGACATTGTTCTCCAGCAAGTTCTCCCAGCATGATATCTGCAGAAAATGTATTAATAAATAATAAAGCAATTATTTAATCAAAAACAAAAATTCATTAATGAAATGCATAATATTTTATTAAACCAAAAAGCATAGATATGGAGGATAACAATGTTTTCTAAAATTAATGTATTACTAGTTTATTGGACAAGAAATTTTAAAAATTTAATTAAACTTATTTATTTAAAATTTAATTAAAAAAAATTTCCATTAATAAGGATCGGAAAAAAATGTAGAACAAAAAGTGCGTAAACGAGTAAAAATGTAAATTTTATACATACCTAAAATTTATCTAAGCATAATTACATAGATCATTTTTATGGCATTGGCACTTTGGTTATATTCACTTTTTGTATGATTTTTTTTTCAAAAATAATAATTAAAATTTTTTATTTACTGTAATGTAAAACAATAAAAATTTTATTTGTAAAAGCAAATAAGTCTGAATTAAAAATTAAAATGTAGTAATCTAAATTTTAATGTAAAAAAAACATAAATGAATAATAAGCAAACAAAAAATAAAATTATGAAAATAATAATTATTGTTTCTAACTTGAAACTTTGTTGTTTCTTCTGTTTGCTTATAAATTCGTCATACAATTTATCAATTAAATCTGGAGGACTTTAAGAATATAAAATTGAATCAAAAAATAAATATATTTTTTTGAATAAATCATCATCTAACATAAAAGCTTAATGCATAAACAAAAAATATAAAGAAAAAACTATAAACACTAAAAACTATCAAAAATGGATTTATCATATATTTTTTATTTATTTACATATATGGTCTAAGTGCGTCGAAGACCTTTTACCGTGGATTAAAAATGTTTGATATTTATTGTTTAGGTTTATTAATGTTTTTTTCCTATTTTTCTTTTTTTTAATTTTGTTAATTTTAATCTTAATAATGATTTCATGTTTTATCATTAATAAATTTGTTCATTTTTTATAATCATCACATTTTTTATATTATAAGAATAATTAATCTTTATTACTTATCAACTAAAAAGATAATAATATTAAAGTATCTAATTGGGAAAATCATTCATAAGCATAAAAATATTAAATCTACTAAACTTATTTTCAGTAAAATTAATTCCATATTAATTTTTGCGAAAATTTTACCTTTATTTAAAATATATAAATGAAATTTCTTTATTTGTTAAATAAATAAAAAATATCCTTTTATTATATTTGTTATTTAAATTTTAAATTTATTTCTATACAATTATTTTTAAAAATCTCTTATTGATGTAATCTCAAAATAAATTGAAATTACAAATAGAAAATTTTATTTTTGGAACTAAAAACCTCTAAAATTTACAGCCTTATTTAAAGTAAATTAAAATAGTTTCAAATGTGATTGTGAATACAGTATCTACCAAAAAACTAAAAATATTCACATAAAAACAGGTTTTCACTAAAAATTAGTCAATTTATAGGTCCGATTTTGGAATTTTAGGCGAATTTCATCCCTCATTCTTATTTTTTGTTCATTTCTTTTCATAATTATAAGGCTAAGAATTCATTTTCTTTTTATGGTTAATGAAATAACGAATTAATATTGAATTCAAGCAAAGTTCTTTATAATTATTTATTAAGATATTAATTCTTGTTATTGTCCAGATTTGATCTTTTTGTTCATAAAAACAAATAAAAAAGCGAAAAATTACATTCAACCTTATTTGGCAATTTTTAAGCAGTAATCAACTAAAAATTTATATTAATTTGCACCCAATGTCTTTATTTCCAAAAAAGATATTATTTTATCACAACAATTTTAATGGGTTTGAAAAACCAATAGATAATCGAAAAATATTATTATTATTATTATTATTATTATATTGTTATATCCTAAAAAGAAAAATAGTAAATAATTTATCCTTTTTATATTATTCTCTTGAACTTCGTTCTTTCCTCTAGTTTCATGCTGCACTTCAATATTAAATAAGTATCAAGTAATAGATACATTATTTTAAAATATTTGGTTTTGTTGAACTTTTTTTTTCAAATTATTCCAAAAATTATATTGAATTTAGTGGTCAATTGAATGAGGTAAATAATTATCTTTAAATTTAATTTTAAATCAATTATGGTCAACAAATTTTAAAGTAATAATTTATCTTTATATAATTCTGAGAGGCATTTGGTTTGTCGTTATGAGAATAAAAACATAACAAATACATAAGAACTTTAAAAATAAAGAAACAATCTATTTATTAAATAATATTTAAATTTTTTATATATATTTTAAATAATGCAAATATAGCGAGTCGTCAATCACTCATCAATGAATATTGTAAATAAATAAATCACAGAATTTAAACCATCTTGCAATCAAGCATAAAAAAGCAATTACGACAAATGATTTTAATTAACATTGGTATTTGCTTATCTTTCTTGACCGATAGATTAAAAGATAAATAGTTTTAATTAAATTAATAATTGTAATACCAAATTAACATTTAGAAATTTAAAAAAAAAGAATTTTAATTACATTTTATAATTAATGCGAGTCATTATACTTGCTTAAACACTGATATCTCTCCAAATTTGTTATGTATGTATAACAATAAAATATAAGAAAAATTTAAGTTTCTAAGAACAAAAAAAAAATTGATGAATTTTAATTATTTAGAAAAATATAACATTTTACATTTTTTAATTTCCAGATGTTTTAAATCATTGCATTGTTTTGATTATCAATAATTTTAATTGCCATATTGTTCAAGATAAGAATTATTTTTTAATTATGTAGTCGTTTTTAATAATTTTGTTATTTTTATGACGTTTCTCTATTTTATTTGCTTTAGTAATAATTGTATTTTTAAATATAAAATATGCTGAAAGGCTTTCAACACATTTCATAATCCATGCTTAAAAAAATAAAAATACTATAAATATTTTTTTGTCCTATTTATTAATGAATCCTCCTGATATGACAAGAAAATTAAAAGATATCTTGAATATTAAATAAATAGGAAAAAAATTAAAATAAAGAAGAAAGTTTTAAGTAGAAGTATATATTTTTAAATTATGTTTAGTGAATAAAAAAATTAAAATTAATAATTTATTATCAAGCTAATAGAAAATTATATCAAAAACTGATGTTTATCATATGAATTAAAAATTAAATTATGAAACCAATAACATAATAATATTGATTTTTTGTAAAATAAATAAAGAATTTTATTTAAGTTTACATATATTTAAGGGAAAATATAATTTGATAGAAATTCAGGAATGCCAAAAATATCTATGCTAATAAGAATATGAAAATTAAGAAAATGCAAATTTAACCTTCCAATTAAATAGAGCGTGTCGCATGTAAAATAATTTGAAATTTATTTAGTGGCAATTAAAACATTGAGAAGAAAATTGAGTCTCACAATTACACAATATTATTCTTACAGTTAAGTACAATCTTTAAATTGTTATTGATTAAAATAGCAAATAATAATTTTAATCACAATCCAAATGCGTTATAAATCAATAAATAGTTCAGAAAAATTTTTGAAGACAATAGAATATAAGCTTCGTTTAATATTTTATTTAACGCTATTATTTTATCAGTCGAAGTATTTAACTATATATTACTGTCTGTCAGAAAATATTTGTTTTTCTTTATTAATAATTTGAAAAAAAATTTTCCTTTAAAATGAGACGTAATTTGCTAGAATTAATTTATATATCAAATATAGAAATTAATATTCACTATTATCATCAAATTAAAGAAAAGACCTTCAGACAATTTTTATTATCAAATTGAAGAAAAGACCTTCAAACGATTTTTTTTATAATAAGTTTGAAATATTTATATTTTCCTAATTTAATTTATTTAACTCTCGTTCTTTAATTCTAATTAGTTGATTTTTGTGCCAATTTACCAATTCTCTTTAAAATTTCATTTATTAATTAATTTAATGTTTTCTAATAAAAATTGTATTTTTAATGATAAATTTATTCTTTTTATCTTAATATAATTACACTTTTTTTAATGGATTAAATATATTTTAAAAATTTTATATACCCTTATTTCATGTAAGATTTAAAATTAATTTAATATAAAGTGGATTTTTATTTGAATTTTTCTTTTGTTATGGTTTAAATTTAATTGTCTCTGTCTTCTCTATTCTTGGAGTCGAACGGTCTTGCAGTAAGTCAAGCGAGGCTTTTAGGTAAATGAATTATTGGTAAAAAATATTAATCATATGAAAGTTTTATATAAAATATAATAAGTCAAAGAAATATTTTCAAAATATTTATTCTGCTCTCAATTTTTATTTTTATTTATATGCAAATTCTAGGGCCATCAGATATTATAAGCAACATTTATGCATTGTTTTTCTATTAAATCTTTTATAATTTTGATTTATTATTACAAAATAAGAGAAATTAAACCTTAATTTAATTATCTGTATAAATTTCATTTTATAATCGCATAGTAAGAAAAATTATTTTTACACATGATGCCAAACCCAGGCGAACATTTAATAAACAAAAAAACAAAATTGCATCAATTAATCTATTGCTAAATCTGTTTTAAATAAATCAATACAAAAAATTAAGAAAACACATACAATTAATTATTCGAAAATAAAATATAATATTTATAACAGAAAACTTTCATTATTAATATATATTTACGATTTTTGGATAATAATCACATACCTTGAATTAAAAATCTTCATTTTTTCGATATTTTAACTGTGCCAAATAAATAATAATATATAAACTAGTTAAGGTAACCTATCTAATAAAACATATTTTAATTAAAAACTTTCATTTATTTATACATTATATAAATGATTTATTGAAAAATGGTTAAATTTATAATTAATATTTTTACAGTACTTTATAATAAAATTATAGAAAAATAATTTAAAAACGAGATTACAAAGAAATTATTTCATTTTCGTACAATATAAAGAATAATAATTTTTAAAAAAGTCAACCCATTTGATGCCTTATACCCTAAATTATTTATTTTTTAATTTTTGATTTTATTGGAATTAAACAAATAATTAGCTTATTAATTCAAAATAATAGATGATGAATATTGATTTCAAAAAAGTTTGCTAAGAAACAGATCAAACTTTTCAAAAATCGAAAATGGCAAGTGTACTTATAATCTGCATCTTTTCCATCGTTTTTTTGCCTTTTTAAATCGGTTAAAATTGAAAACTAGCTCATATATGGACAAAATCTGTTAACAATTGCTCTCAAATTTTAGATTTTTCCCCCGGCGGCGCCTATCGCCACCGCCGGGTTCCAAAAACTTATTGTTTTTTTTAATAAAAATTGACTAAAATTCGTAAAATTTGGCCATTTTTTAGACAAAATCTGTGCACAAATTGCACTCAAATTTTCAAAATTTTTGCGGCGGTGTCTATAGGCGCCAATGGTGTACAGTCATTTAAAATGCAAAATTTAAACCGATCAAATATTTTAAATCAGTATATATTGATAATCTTAGTACAAAAAATAACTAAATTCTGATTGTTTTACAAAAAAAGAATAGGAAAATTTCACGTTTGTTGATTTTTCAAAAAAATAAACGAAATAACTTTAAAAAACCATAACCGGAAAACAATTGTATTTATTAACTAACCGGAAAACAATTGTATTTTTTGAAAACTATCTGGAAAACATGTGTATTTTTGTTTGTGTTACATTAGATTTTTGGCTTTTTTTTAAAATCTTCCTGTATCCTTAAATTATGTTCTCCATTTTGTCTTTTTATCCGATAAGTATATAAATTTTAATTGTAATATATTCTTATTAATTTCTAATAATTCATTTTTATTAAAAAGATATATTTGAATTTGGGGTCAGGGTTCAAATCAGGGCTGGGCGGGCGCAACTAGATTTTCAAAAACGGAAACCCGTAATCCGCAATTACGGGGGTCCAAAAACCCCGCAATTTAATTATTTTTTTTAATTAAAAATTCATTGATATAAAAATTACAAAAACAACAACATTCAATCTTTATTTATTTGCAAATTATATAAATTTACTATTTTTTAATGTTTTCTAAAAGTATTTAAAAAAATTTTGATTTGTATATGAATTTTATGTTTTTGTTATATTTATGCCTTATATTTTGTTCATTTGAAATAAATAATTCTTTTAATTAAAAATAAATACATGTTTTTATTATTTTTATTTTTTCGAGAATAAAAAAACTAAAATTTAAATATATTTTAAGCTAAATTTAAGATTTTGAGTTCGAATATTGCTGTATTTAAAAGGTGTTAATCATATAAAGAAATATTTGTTTATCTACATCGTTAATTTTAATTTTCCATTTTAATTTTTTTTAATTTAATATTTTAAATAAATTATTATCTGATAGTCGGTATTAATTTATTTTACAATTAAACTTGCACTGTACAATCTAATTTGCACCATTAATTACATTAAATTTTGATAATGAATATTCCAATTAATTTATATTGAAACAATTTTTTTTAACATAATTAATTTTTTAACTTGATTTAATCAAAATCTTTTAACAATTGTTTATATATTTTTCTTTTTATTTAATCGAATAATTTTTTATATAAAAATATTTATTGTATTTAAAAATATTATATTTTTTATAAAATTATACTTAAAATCAAATTAATAATAAAATTATTCATGCTTTTGATTCAAATTTATAACTTAATTTTTATAATAAAAAGTTATTTTAAAAATAATAATCAGTTTATTTTAATGTCCGCATTATTATTTTTTCTTGGCTTGTGTTCCCAATACAACAGAATTCGTCGAGTCTTTATTGCATTAGTTCTATAGTTGAGGTTTTTTGATTTTTATTTATTTATTATTATATCATTTATTTTCGGTATTAAAGAATCTATTTTTTAAATATTTTATTTATATGGTTGATTAATTGCGAGTTAATATTTTCATTTAATATGCCGAAGCTAATTTGATGCCATATTCTCTCGAACTGTTTTGATGCATGCAGTTGTTCCTATATTAATAAATAATTTGTTTTTATTTCTTTCAAATAAAATATTATGTTTAAAATTCTTATTTATATTTTGTCTTTGTTTCTAATTAATTTAATATTTCGAAAATTAATAATTGAAATTTTATTTTATATTAAAATAAAATTTTTGATTTTTTTAAGCATCAAATAGTTGCTAAAAATTTCTCTGCATTTTTTCTTATTTTTTAAAAAAATTTAAAAAAATTTTCAAATTCGTGCTCTTCTCTGTTATATGACTGTTATTTGAAAAATAAATAATGAAATTCCATTTACTTAAACTGTGTATCAAATTTTATTTAATAAATAAAAATTGATTTAATTTAATATTTCGCAGATTGCAAGTAAAATATTTTTTTTAAATACATCAATTAATTCAATATGTTTTTGTCTTTTTGAAATAATTAAAAACTATTAACAATTTTTAAATTTTTTTAATATTTACGGTTTCTCAAAAATATTTATTTTAAAGCGATTTTTTTAATTTTTTCATCTGGGTTTTGTATAAAATAATTAAAATATAAAATATTAAACAAATAAAAATAAAATATTTATAATTAGCTTGTATAATAGTATAATTTTAAAATAATATTTATTCATTTAAAAGCATTATAATTTTTTATAGTTGATGTTTTTTTTATCATCGTGAATGTTTTTTAAATTTATTTGTCTATCATTTAATAAAAACAATTCAATAATTGTTATACTATTTTAAATAAATCTAAAACAATTGTTGACATTCATTTTCAATAATTTTTTAAGAGGGGGCGGGGAGCAGGCAGTTTTGAAAAAACGCGCCAGCACATGGATTAATTGATGTAATTTTTGAGAATTACTTTTGCTTCGTTAATTTAATATCAAAACAATTAAAAGAAATTGACAAATAAAAAATTATAATTATCAATTTATAAATAATTTTGATTTTTTATTTGTTTAATCATTATTCATGCAAAAATATGTTAATTATATAAATTTTTGGATTTTCTTAGATGAAATAATAATATTTTAATTTTGATTGCATGTTTATAATTATTATTAAATTATTTCTCATTTTTTAATCTTATTTATTGCTGTTTAAAATTGAATAGATAAAAATGCCCATTGCATTTCATTAAATCTCATGATGATCTGGTTAGCAATTGTTTAGAGGTTGGTCAACCATTAAGTAAAATCACATTTATTGTCTAAAGCTTTACAATATACTTTTTATAATTAAATGTGAATTAATTTTTGCTTTTTTAGAGTGGTTAATTGGTTTCTTTAATATTTTTTTTATTTATACTTTTTTGATACCTTTTTCTTATATAAAAAAAATTAAAGAAATATTATATTAATTTATAGATATTCAAGTTCTATTAGATTATTTTCACTTAAATTAAAGATCAAATTGTTTATTCAAACGTACAAACTACAAATCAAAAGATAGTTTCAAAATATTATTGCTATTTTCTATGTTTATTTTATTCCGTCCTGCCATCAGGATGGCTGCTTTATATGAATTTATTTGACATAAAGTTTTATTCAAAATTTTATTAATGATGAAATATTTTTTATTAGTATCTAAAACATAATTATTAGAATGTAATTATTTTGATTTATTGATAATTCTCTTTTTAAATATATTTGAGTAACAAAGAAAATTTTATTTGTTTCAAATCACACTAATTTCATTAAACATAGATGTTTAATAAATGATATTGTTAAAAAGATAATTACTGTGTATGGTAATTCAATAATTAATTTGTTCAATTTATTTAAATTTTTAATAAATTAAAAATTATTTGCTGTTATATTCCATTTTATTCCACAAATCTTTCGGTTTTAAAGCTTTTCGAAATATCGGCCAGCATCAATTCGAGAAAAATATCGAATTTATGTATATGTTAAAAATTTAGATCGATTTATAAGAAAATTTTTACTTTTTTTTTATTATTTTTATTTTTTATTAAATGTGTAAGTCGCGTTTTTTTCTTTAAACACATTTTAAAGTGCTTTTTTAAAATTTTGTATTTGTTTCAATGAAACTTTTTAAAATTTTACTCCATATAGGTTAAATAGAGTACTTAAAATTCTCTTAAAAGGTAATCTAATTTCTTATAAAGCATTAAGCAGGCTATTTTTTGCAACGGTCATGCGAATAGATTATCTATATATTATATATATCACCTAAAAATTGAATATAAAAATTTCGAGATTATTAAACATAAAAAATAAAAGGTAATATATGGTTCGGTCAGAATTGATTTTTCAGTTACAATACCGTTTTTTGCGAAAAACATTTTAATGTTTCATGAAATAAATTCGTTCGATATTTTTGTATTTATGCCTCGTGTTTGCTACTTTTATCTCCTATATGTTCATTTGTAGATGGTTTCCAGCAAATATTCTGCATAAATCTACGTTTACCTTTTCAAGTGTGAAGAGTAGGGTTAAGCCTCGACCCTGAGCCTTCCGGCCCCCTACATTTTTGAGCCTATTTCCCGACCCGACCCCCGACATGTTGCCCCCGAGATCCCCGGCCCCGGACTTTTTGCCCCCGCCCCTTCGAATCCGAGCGTTGTAAATATTAGAAAGTTAATTAAACCTACGAATGAGGGAAAGGTTGAAAATTCTTGAAATTTTGAACAATTTTCTAAATATAATTAATTAGAAATTCCGAATAATTTTTCGGCGGCGCCTATCGGCACAGCCGGACCCCCAAAACCCCATATTTAAATATCGATAAAATTTTGATTTGAAAATAGTAAGTATAAAAAATTAATTGCAATTAAATCAATTAATTAATTAAGAGAACCTTTATTTGCAATAAATTCGGGAGAATTAATTGAAATTAGAAAAATAGAAACCCATTGATATAATAAAAAAATTTTCAAATCAATTGGGCATCAACCTAATAATAAATATCCTTTTATTATATTATTTTAAAGAACCAAAACAAAAACAAATATAAATATTAATTCAATAGATATATACAAATATTAATAGGTTACTATAACGAGCTCAAAATCCTTTCCTTTCCTTACACCCACCAAGAGCTTTTTCAATAAAGGTTCTCTTAATTAATTAATTAAATTTGCTATGTTTTTTATATTTACTTTTTTTTTAAATTATTTAATATTTTCAAATTTATAATTAATTATTACTAGCAACATATGTCTTTTGATCATTTTAACTTAATACTCATTTAAGATATTATATTTTTCTGAATAAATACATTGGAAATTTTCATATTTATTGTTTTCCTGCTTAAAAATGGCAAAGTCTCAAAATATTAAAGAAAAATGAAAATATTACAAAAAATTGCGAATTTCGCATTGTTTGGGCAACCCCAACTTTTGTTCGCAATTACAAAAAATGAAAGTGTTTTCCGAGTTTTTATTTTTTTATAATAATTTTTTTATTTTTAAATTATAATTCAATTTAGTGCAATTATTTATTTATTATAAAAAATTTCCATTTTTCTCAATACTTCTTCATTTGCTACATTGAATTTATTATTTTTAAATTTATTTTTATATTTTTAAAAAGTGAATTATTTTCTTGGTTCAATAAAAATAAAATTGTTGACTTAATTTTAATACTTTTTTATATAATTTATTATTATTCTCCTCAGGTTTGTGATCAGGGCTGGACGTAACTGATTTTTAATTACGGCCATCCGTAATCCGTCATTTCGGCGATTTTTTCAGTTACGGCCATCCGTAATCCGTCATTACGGAGGTCCAAAAAGGCCGTAATTTGCCGTAATCCGTAATCCGTTTCAAAAAATATATAATTGCAAAAAATTTTATTTAAAAAAATCCAATCTAAAAATTGGTTAAGAGTAACTTATGATCAGAATAAAAACTTCGCATGATTTTTTGAGGTGAAAAATAAAATATGAGCCGCGGGAGGAATATAGAAAAATAGGGGCAAAAATGGCAGATTCAGAGCTATGGTCGAAAATTTTCAAAATTTTTACTTTAATTTTCAGTAATCTCACCCTTTATAAGCCCTTTTAAAACAAAATCAAAAAAATTGTTTTGTTTGGCGGTGCCGAAAGGCAAATAAATTATAATTTGTGACGTAAAAATTCATTCATAAAAGATTATTTTATTAACTCAAAAAGGATTTCAGAGTCGGATAAAGTTCGTGACTTGGGCATTATAATTGACTCGAAACTGAATTTTTCAGAACATATTAATAAAATCGTACGTAATGCATATCTTAGAATTTTCCAGATTTTAAGAGTGTTAAAAACCAGGGAAATAAAGACTTTAACCGCAGCTTATAAAACTTTTGTACGACCGCAATTAGAATACGCAACCGAAGTTTGGAACCCTAATTTAAAAAAAGATACAGACAAAATTGAGCGTGTTCAAAAATTTTTCACAAGAAAAGCACTTAGAAAATGTGGATTTGTGTACAAAAAATATGGGGAAAGACTAAAAATCACTGTTTTACACAAATTGGAAGAAAGAAGAAAAATTAATGATTTGACAACAGCTTTTAAAATAATTAAAGGTTTCACCAGCCTAGAAGCTGAGAAAAGTTTCTTTTTCTCAGAAAGGCCCAGGAGGCCTTTACTTTTACGAGTAAAGCGCCACACGGCCAAAACTCAAAATAATTTTTTCAATAGAATAGTAAAAAACTGGAATAATCTTCCAGTGGTAGCGGTGCAAATTAATAAGGCAAAGGAATTCAGGGGTTTACTAAAAGCAATGAGTTCTGAGTAGGATTTTCCATGTTGCCATATTTACACTATATTTTTATCACCTGTGAATTTTTAACATTTGATTGATTTTATTTTTATTACGGTATTCATTTTGTATTTTTATTTGATCAACTTTATTGTTGTTTTCTTTTTGGCACCATATAAGAGCACTAATGTGCCTTTGGTTTGCTCGATAAATTAAATTAAATTAAATTTAAACCAATTAAAAAAATGTCAATTAAATATAATTACCAATTCAAAAGTATTTTAATAACAAATTTAATAATAATAATTTTGTGCCGGAAAAAATCCATTTTGATTATATAAATAAAATAAAATAAACCAGTTTTGCAGCAATTCTTCATCAGGAATATAATTAAAATTAAAATATAAAAAATACAAAAAGTTAAAATTTAAAAACAAATTTTATAAATGATTTACAAAATTCGAATGGCAAAATTCATTAGGAAGAAACTTGATTGATTAACAATTACGAGATTATTCATGAAGCCAAAAGTAATAAAAACAAGTAAAGCTAATAATAAAATAAAAATTACGCCATTTAAAAGAGCTATTTAAAAATAGTATATAACCAAATCGAAATTATACTCATTAAATAAACAAAAAAGAAACGTTAACTTTAAAAACTTTAATTAAGAAACAAAAAAATTAATTAAAAACGGAAAAAACATAAATATACAAAAAATTTTTAGTTTTATACATACATGTTTTGCAAAATTCTTAATTTACAATTTAATTATAAATTTTACAAATGAAAATTTTTTTTATAATCAATAAAAAGATTTAAAATTGGCAGTGGAACCCGCGACAATATACGTTCGCTGCACAAGTTGATTAAGCAAAATTTTAAAGTGAGTAATCACAGATAAAACATTTAATATAAAAAATTATAAAAAGAAAATAAAAAAAGAAAATTTTTACTCAGTTACATTAAAAAAATAATTCAGCAATTATAATTCGTTATTTATTGAAATATTAGTATATATGTGTAGTTACTGTAAGGTGCCATGGGTTCAACCAATCAGAGGGAGGGACCGCCCCTTTCGTTCACTCCCTGCGCCACTCTCTCTTTTAATTTCATTTAACTCTTTGGCGGATGAAAGAAAAAATCGCAAAAAATTTTCCATTATTGTGGTTGCAAATAAACAAATCATAAAACTATCGTTTGAAGTCGCAGGAGTTGACAAGGTGAGGTTCTTGAAAATAAATGAAAATTCTGGGCTAAAGATATTTTTAATGCATTTTTAACGAATTTATTAATTGAGAAAAAAATTCCATTTTTTGCTAATTACAAGAAATTAGTAGGGCGGGGCTAAGTGTCTTTGAAGAAGGCGTCTCGGTGTCACAAAGGTGCGCCGTAAGAAAATTTGAAAAAAATTGGCCCGTTTGGGCAGGTAAATTCAATCATAAAAATGTCAATTTTATAGTTTTGGAAGCCGGTTAATTTTCAACTAAATCAAAAAATTTAACAAGAAACGATCAATATATCCCTGTTATGAAAGTTCACGAAAATGTTTATTCTAAAAATCGATTTAATAATTTTATTGACAAAAATCAATTGCAATTAAAAGAAATTTTATTTTATTTATTCATAAAATAAACTTACAATTTATATAAGTAATAACAAGTGATATAGCACTATTAATAACTCAAAAAGTGAATATTTTATTCCATTTTTATAAATTTGTCTAATTATTTAAAAGGAGCTTAAATTTATCTACAAAATACTTAATTCAGGTAGTTCTGAGAATGTCGGTCCCGAGGAGAGCCGAAGTGAAAAAGTATAAATGTCTTTATATTTAAATTTTATTATTTAATTATAATTGCCAAATAATAAATCATAACTAAGTTCAGATAACCTAATTGATGTATTGTAAAATTATTTTTAGCTATCCTCTATTTTTATCTTAATTTTTTTAAATCTAGCAAATTTTTACAAAAAGTTGTAGCAAATAAATCTGATAAATTTTAGAGTGAACAATTTTGTCCTAAACTAAATTATTATTTATTATTGGGCAATTAAATTTAAATAATAATTGAATTTAAATATTACAATCTTTGATACCATTGGTCACTTCAACACAGCACCAATAAAAGTATATATAAATATGTGAAAGTATTTCAAATAGAACTTTTGATAAATCGAGAAAGAGAAAAAAGTTGAATTGATAAATGATTAATATAAACCCAAAGAAAAAGTTTTTTAAAAAAAGATAGTTAAAAATCATGCGCTTAATAAAATTATATTTAGGAACAATGAAATATTTTTTAATCCTTAATTTGACACAATTGTCATAAATCATTTGAAAAATAAAATAAATTTTAATAGCGAACATTCACATCTGAAAAAGCGGCAACTATTGGAGAAGAATTCAAAAAATTATATGTGTAAATAACTAAGTAACATATATTATATTTCATTTTAATTTTTTTATAAAATTAATTTTTATAAATTCATTTTTATTTATGTATAACAATGAAACTGTTCATTATTTTTAATACTTCATTAGCATAATAATTAATGAAATTAATTCAAAATATACTAATGAGGCTCCTAAAATTATAATGAAAGGTATTATTTTCTATTAAGAAGCAATACAAATAAAAATAAAAATAAATTGTCATATAAATTTGTCTACTTCAAGCATTTTCTTTTTCGAGAATGTCAGAAAAATTAATTAAATACATACTATCACATAACAAACAAAAATTAATTTTAAACAAACAAAAATTATTTGAAATTCATTCTTTATGTAAAATTAATAATATTTTCTATATAACAGTAAATGGATTTAATTAATAAACTAAACCTTCATTCAAAACTCAATTTGATTATATTATAATTAAATAAATAATTATAAACAACCAAGAATTCGATCTGGAATAACCACCATTTCAATTTTATAATAGTTTCTTAATTGCCAAATATCCTTGTTTAAATACATACAGATGTTAAAGTCATTAATGTTCCAATTAAGATATTTTTTTATAAATTTTGTTTTTTTTTCTCCATTTCTGGTCCTAAATAAAATTATTAAAAAAAAGTTCAAATAATATCCATTTTATATTAAATTAATTTTAAAACTACCAGAAATAAATTTATATAAAAGTTTTTAAATATATTTAATCTAGTTCATAAACAAAATCTATTAAAGACCTATTTAAATGAAAAGCAAATGATTACTAAATAATTGTTTGAATTTGCCTAAATATAAATTTAAATATAAAATGATTATAAGAAAATATATTTAATTTTATTTATGGAACTATTCACATTTAGTAAATTTTAATGCAATTAAAATAGAAACGGTTTTTTTTGTCTTTTCATCTACCTTTCTATGAATAATTAGTCATAATTGGATTTTCACAGTTCACATGATTTAATATTTTTTAATTATTAAATATTAAGCAATTCTATAGCGGATAAATTATACATCAAATAATCGGAACCTACAAAGCAATTATAAAAATTTCAACCTAAAAATTTAACTGCTAATAAAAAAACACATTAAAGGCGCACAGATTTGAAAGCAAAGCAATAATAAAAAAGAATTATATTAATTCAGACACAAGATCATGAGATAAAAATATTAAATAGCATAAATTTTTGATAAAATAATAAATTTAGAATGAAAATTAAAAGATCAAAATCTTAATTAAAAAATATAAATTAAACAAAAAAAAATTAATTAAAAATTGTATGAATTTCTAGAGACAAAACATAACAAGCAATTTTAAAAATTAGTAGCACGATAATATGCATTCAATAAATACCGTAATTAAATGTTAAAAATGGAAACATATGAAAATTGATTATGAATGATACAAATGCTTTCACACTTTTGTATAATATAAATATATTTTTTTGCTTGTATTATTTATTATTTTGGTAAAATAAATTTTTAAATATTGTCTTTTAGTATTTTCAATTATTTTATAGTTAATGAAAATTTAATAAGATAAAATTATTCTAAACCAAAGATGTAGAAGTTGTGTAGGCCACGCCACCATAAATTATAATTAATTATTAAATAAAGCAACTTTCAAAAATAATTAATCATATAAATATTATGAAAGTAAATGAGAAAGTATTTATTTTTCTTTACTACAATTCAAGTTAAATTATTTATAGCCAAAATTCAATAAATTAATAATTTACTAAATTTAAAATGAATTTTACTATTTTGTAATAGAATATGGCGCGAAAAATTTTTTGCATGAAATTACTTTGGCATAAATATGTTTCATTGGTGAAAAAATATATTTAAGCTTAAACACAAAAATGATCAATAAAACTAAATTTCAGCAAAAAGAATTAAAAAATATATTTATATTTACAATAAAAAATTAAAAATATTATGTCAGTAATAAAAAAGAAATATAAAAAAATTTAACTTCAGATGTCTTTAATTTTAATTTTTAAAATTAATTTCTTGTTTTACCGTTGGTTTTATCTTGCAAGACAACGCTGTTTGTATTAATGATGAGTGTTTTGAAAAGGATTGCTTTTCTTTTTACATTTACATTGTTATTACACAAGAAATTTTCTCGTTACAATGATTTTTCTATATAAAGCAAATTTTATAATTTCTCCTCAACATTATTTTATGTTTGTTTAAATTTAAACCAGCTGTTCTAATTGTAGTTGTATCGAAATAATTTTAAAAATTTATTATTTAAATTCATTATGGCTTATTTTGTTACAAAAAAAACAATTTCAAATGATAAGCAATAAATTCTTCTTGTCTATTTATGCATTTCGGCTTTATATTTATATTCGCATTTTTATTCTATTTAATTAATTTTCGCACCTATCCCCATTATGAGACGTTTTAATATTTGATCTTTTGGCTATTTGGTTTGTAATTAAATGCAAATTTTGGTATTTTGCGCTCCATTATTGTGGAAATTGGCTAAATAAATGTATAATTAAAAAATTTTCTTTAATAAAATGATATTAATTTTCAATACCAATTCACCAATGGCTCATTAAAGGAGTTGTTGCTTTTTTTAGTTAATGGCCTTGATGTAAGCAGTTTGTATTTGGTCACTAAATAAATTTAATTTTCTTTTTTTTTATTTAGTAAATTCATTAATATAATTTAATTTATATCTCAAAATCTTAATGTATTTAACTTATTTTTTAATGTATGATAATTTTTATAACGTAATAATATTTATTTTAATTGCTAACCATTATTTATTTATTTTTTATAGTTTATCATGGCTCGAGTATAATAATGTTTTTGTCCATAGGTGTTTGAATATTATGCACTTGAGCAATTTTTTAGTTAATTCGACGGATTATTTTCTCGTCCATATTGAAAAAAAATTTTTCTTCGCTTATTGGCAAATTTTTATTGTAAATTTTTTTCAAAGATTTTTCATGTATTAACCTATTTAATTTTGCTAAATATATATTTGTTTTCTGCTGTTTTATTTTAATTCAATTTTCTTATCGATTTATCTAATATTCGTTGAAAATTATTTTCAACAGCAAAATATTTAATATTTTCTTTGCTTTATGAAAACTTATAAAGGTTTATATATCTTTAAAAAATTCCCTATTTCGCATTTTTTAAATTCTTATTTCGTACTGTCATATATTTTTTAATCTTTTTGTTTTGTGTTTTGTAATGTGAATAAAATTTCAGCGATATATAATATACATATTAATGTGTTGTAGCAATTTGTTTTATTATGGTTTATGATTAAATAATAAATTCGTTGTCCCCAATTAGACTTTTATTATTTTTTACAATAAATAATTGACTATGATTTAATTTATTATTTTAAAAATAAATATGTTCCATTATGTATCTCTGCAAAATTTGGTGAGCTTATGATCAATTAAGACGTAAGTGATCAAATTTTTTTTAATTAATTATTTATTCGAATATCTCTTTTTTATCTATTTTTTGGCGGTGTTTATGAAATTACTCATCCAATTTAATTATTCAATACATTAATTTTCTTCTTAAAATCGTAAAATTGGTTGTTTTGTGCACATGGGTAAAATTAAAAATATGTATTAAAATGTTATAATAATCAACTTTGTTTTGTTTAATTTTAATTTTCTTTAATTTTTGATAATTTTGATTTTATTCATTTGTTTTCTAATTGTTTTTTTATTATTGTTTTTGGCACTAATGTATTATCAAAAATTTAAATGTTTTTATATTTCTTTTTTTTTTGTTTATTGTTATTTATTAATGAGTTCACTTGATGTGGCAATCATTATTGTGTTTATTTTTTCGAGAAAAAAGATATTGAGCTTTTGGCATTGTTCACTCTCACAAATTCAATTTCACGGTTATCCTTCTTTTTGTTTTATAAAAATTAATTGGATTTTTATAATCTTCTTTATTTATTCTGGGTAGTTAGTTTTATATTTCTTTTCTTTCTGAATATTTTAATATTTTTCGAAATATTTATTTAATTTGTATTTATTTTTGTATTTACACTGCATATACTCCATGATACACCTGATTTTCATAATAAATTGGCATATAAATTGCATAATGTTTAATAATTTTGTTAATATTATAAATTATATTTTTTTAATTTATACAAATAAAAATTGTTTTCATTAATCTTTGAATAAAAACTTTGAATTTTATTATTTATTATTTAAATCAATTATTTTATTTATTTCGATTAAATTACCAAGTTTAATAATTTAAAATTCTTTCTCCTTCTCTCAACCATTGGTGTGAATTGTAGTGTTTCTATTACCTAATAATTCATTAAGAAATTATTTTAGAATTTGTTTATTTCAAATAATATTGCTTTAAAGAAATATTAAACCTATTTACTTTTTTTACTATCATTTATATTGTAGAATTTACAAATCATTAATATATATATATATTGATTATTTGCTAAGATTTCTGCTAGAAGTTTTGGTATTGAGCAATTTACATTAATTAAATAATCAATCTAAAAAATCCATTAATCTAATATTGAATTTAAAAATTATGCATAACAACCAGGGAAACGGATTTATATGTTTTTACATGTTTTTTTCGCATATGTTATCGCCTGAAAAGCTCAAGAAAAGCATTTTTAGCTGTTTTCCTTTCAATCAGAGCGAATTTTTAGCACATATAAAAACATATTTTGGGATTTCGGCAGTTTTTGGCACATATTTTGGCAATTTATGAAAAATTTTGGATTTTTTTTTAAAAGTTCCTTTTTTGCCAATCAAATTCTTGGCAAAATGTCACCAGAAATGTTCAATTTTGCATTTTTTGGTGCTTTTTATGACTTTTTTTCTTTAAGGTAAAATTTGATTTTTAGCAAAGAAAATTACTAAAAATGAGTAAATCTTTGAGAGCGAGAAAAAATTTACGCCAAAAAGCATTATAATGATTTTGGTTAGCAGTGTGCTAGCGTAAAGGGTAAAAAAAATGAGACTTTTTAAAAAATTCACTTCTTTTATAGCAGTTTTTTTCAATTTGGCACATATTTTAGCCTTTTTTGGGGTATTCTTTTTGACAATTCATACCCCTAGCCGAAATTATAACAAAATCGAAAAACAAAATTTAAAATTTTGAAATTTTATTTTTATGTTCGAGTGTTTTTTAATGATCTTGTTCTTTTTTGCAAATTAAAATGAAAATACAGTTAAAGGAAAAATACAGGTTGCCAAAAATTGCTTGTATCTGTAAGAAATGTCAAATTTATTATTTTAATTTATTCTTCATAAAAAGTAATATTCTTTTACAATATTATTTTTCCTATTTTTTTTTCTTAAAGTAAAGGGATTTATTTATAATAAATCTTATAAAACTTTTTAAACCTGTAAAAAATAAAATAAAAGTTGGTTCAAAAAATTAATATAATTAAAATTTTATAAACTTACAAAAATTTTAATTCTTTTATTAAAAAATTAAAAAATAAGACATATTTTCCAAAACATTAAAAAAAAATTATTTAATAATATTTTCCACAAAATTTTAATTGCGTGCATACAAATAATATAATAAAATTTGGTTATTATGGATAGAAAAATGAAAAAAATTTGTGGTGTAAAATAAAAATATGTTGCAAATAATTATATTTTCCTAGTTTTTGAAATAAATGCATTTTTCTAAAATATAAAACCAAAATATTTGGCCAAGAAAAACAAATTTAGTGAAAAAATTTAATTTGATAATTCTTGCACTTTATTAAATAATTTCTGCTGTTTACTATGAAAATTCAAATATACTGGCGAAATTGTAAAAAAATAGTGGCGAAAATTAAGTGTATGCAGATGTATTATACATTAGAACCGATTTACTTTAAATATTAATTTATAATTCAAAAAATATTTTCTTCTTTTAATGCTATTTTTACGAAAATTATAAAAGAGTATTGCTATGAAAAAACAGGTGATAATATGATAAAATATTAAATGCCATAATTTTTCATTTTCTAAAATTATAAAAAAATTAATCACATAAATAATATAATAATCCAAGCAACTAAAAGGAAAATAAAAATTATCTTAAATTAAAAAAAAGAAACACATATTAAAATACCTTATTAATATAAAAAAATTATCCGCGATCTTTTCCCAATGCAGTGCAGGCAACATGAAAATAGAATATAGAATAATATTTTATATTGCAATTAATACTTAATAATAATTTTATAAATTAAAAAAAGAAAAGAAAAGGAAATGAAATGAAATGAAATAAAGTGAAAATATAAAATAAAAGTGAACAATTTGTGGAGTTGGTAGAGTTTTATTAAAATAAAAAAATAATTACTAACGAGGTCTTAAAATTATAATTAAATGAACAAATTAAAATTTACCGAAGAATAAATATTGGATTCAAGATTTATATAATTTATTATTTTCTAATTTAAATAAAAATTAAATGAAAATAAAAATAACAAAAACTAAATTATGCAAAAAATATTTGAAGCCTGAGATTAAAATATTTTGAGATTCGCCGATTTGAACCTTAAAACTCGATTTTTTCAAAAGTTAGTTAAAAAATTATAAATTTTTCCATCCATTACATCTTTTTGATTTTTTAAGTAATAAATCATTTAGTTTTACTTTATTTATTTATATGATAGTGCTAAAAGTCTGTAAATAAATTTTTTAGCCAAATCATTAAAATTTATTTGCATAATATTATTATTAAAAGTACATTTTTCAGATAATTTATGCCGCATTTTAATTATGCTTAATTGTAAAAGATTCAATATCCACATTTATTAACTTCGTTTCTTGTTTTTAATTCCGAATGGCCAAAGACACTCTAAATGTTATATTTGTTTTTAAAATCTTTTTTTTTACAATTCACGGAAGATATGTATCTAAGCATTTCATTTTATTTAGAATTTAATAATAAATTTTCTTTTTCAAGTTTACAAAATAATAAGAATTTTCGGTTAACTAAAAACAAAAATTCCCTCACAAAGGAGAGGTACCCAAGTGACGGTGGGACTTCCGAATGAAACTTACAGGGTAGGTAGATTACCCCTCCTTTGTATTATAAAATTTTTTTTATTTTTGCTAAATGAAGCTTCTGGCCGAGATATGAAGCTTTTCATTTTTGACATATCAATATCTTTTACAAAGAATGTAAAGCCAATGTGAGCGGCGATGGCTTAGTGGGTATGCCTTCAATTCTTTTTTTCTTCTTCTAAAGTTCAATTCACCCACCCTGCAAATAATTGTTTTTTGGTTTTTTTCCCTATCCAAAATATTTTTAATATCTTATTAACATAATAATTGGCCTTAATATTTTTTTAATTTTTATTTTATATGATAGAATAAAATTTTGAAAAATTGAAAAATACTCCCAAAAAACTAAATTTCTTGTCCATTCTTAAAACATTTTCAAAAATTTTAAAACTTTAATTTACCCCGTCGGCGCTTATCGGCACCGCCGATTGCAAAAAATCCTTTTTTTCTTTAAAATTAGCTTAAAAATTACCAAAAGGTTTTTAGCACACCTAAATTTGTTTTTTCCTATCCAAAATTTTTTTTAACTTTTTAACATTAATAAAGTCTTAAAAATGTTTTTCATTTTATTCAACCTTAATTTAACTTTCATAGAAATATTAAAATATGATAGTTTTGGTAGAAATGAGTGAAGCAAAGGAATTTGTCACATTATGAGAATCTGATAATTATTAGAGAGGGAATTTTTATTTGAAAAATTCTGAAAATGTGCTAAAACCCAAAAATTTTTGGAGTATTTTTCAATTTTTCAAAATTTTATTCCATATAAAATAAAAATTAAAAAAATATTAAGGCCAATTATTATGTTAATAAGATATTAAAAATATTTTGGATAGGGAAAAAAAACCAAAAAACAATTATTTGCAGGGTGGGGGAATTGAACTTTAGAAGAAGAAAAAAAGAATTGAAGGCATACCCACTAAGCCATCGCCGCTCACATTGGCTTTACATTCTTTGTAAAAGATATTGATATGTCAAAAAGGAAAAGCTTCATATCTCGGCCAGAAGCTTCATTTAGCAAAAATAAAAAAAATTTTATAATACAAAGGAGGGGTAATCTACCTACCCTGTAAGTTTCATTCGGAAGTCCCACCGTCACTTGGGTACCTCTCCTTTGTTAATAATTTTTCAAAAATTCCTTAAAATTTTTACTATGATAATACATGCTACATGTTAAGAAAGAAATTCATGAACTCACTCCGTTTTCATGTATCATGTAACAAATTATAAGCTGGCGCGAAGCGCCAGGCCACGAAGTATTTTTATGCGTTCTACAAATTTAGAAATGGCCGCGAAGCGGCCTAAAAAAATCGCTGATAATTTTTTAAAATTCCAAATCACTCACCAACAAACAGCAATCTAGGTAGCGAAGCTCCCAAAGCGCGAAGCGCTTTAAGCACCCCAGAAACACGTAAGCACACCCCGCTAGTTCCTAAATTATATTTACTTATTTGCATAATCAACAATTAATTAATAATTTACTTAAACCTTCTTTTTTTAAAAATGCTTTGAATGATAAATTTTATTTCGTAATTAACTAATAATTTTACCACACATTATCTTTTTAAAATCATTTTATTATTTTAATAATATCATAAATTTAATAATTATATAATTTATATTTCCAAACGATGATCCTACAACTAATTCCGATTAAAAACATGAAATTTATAAGAGGAGTATGGGAAAAAGCAAATTATTAAACATAATTTTACTAAATTATTAAAAAATAAAAATATATTAGTAAAAGAAAATATTAAAAGAATATTTATAAATTTAATTTGGAAATTGTTCAGATTTGATGCCTTTAATGCTATTTCCCAAACTTAACATTTTATTATAAATGAAAATAAATAACTAAATGAAAGCATAACATTGATTATCTTATAAAAAAATTAATTAATAAATGAAAGATATTAAAAATCAGGATAAAAAAAAGTTTATGCGATAAAAATGTAAAAGTAAAAACCCGTAAATTAATTGTTTTTAGATGAAAATCAAAATAAAAATGCTCTACACCTGTTAAATGATTAAAGATTAAGATGACATTAATTAATAATCAAAAGGTTCCCAATATTTTACCGATTATTAAGGGCACCGATAAAGATACAATAAAAGGATAGACTGAAAAGCATTAAATTAAATATTACAAATTTATTTAAAAAATTCAATCCATTGAAAATAATTTAAATAAAAACAAAAACAATTTATAAACGGAATTGCATATTTTAAAATAAGCAATGAACAGAAAAAATGCAACATTAATGTTGAAACAGTTATATTTATATGCCGATTAACTTTTAATTAAAACTGTTAATTATTAGATAAAATAAAAACGATGAAAACTAAAAACTAAATTTCATCAAATTTTAATTAACTAATATTAATTTAATTAAGATTTTCTTTGGAATAAAAACTACCTTTATTTTCGTTTATAATGATAAAAATGACCTAACTTTTAATTCCATTTTTCAGCTCTGACAAAGGAGAGGTACCCAAGTGACGGTGGGACTTCCGAATGAAACTTACAGGGTAGGTAGATTACCCCTCCTTTGTATTATAAAATTTTTTTTATTTTTGCTAAATGAAGCTTCTGGCCGAGATATGAAGCTTTTCCTTTTTGACATATCAATATCTTTTACAAAGAATGTAAAGCCAATGTGAGCGGCGATGGCTTAGTGGGTATGCCTTCAATTCTTTTTTTCTTCTTCTAAAGTTCAATTCCCCCACCCTGCAAATAATTGTTTTTTGGTTTTTTTTCCCTATCCAAAATATTTTTAATATCTTATTAACATAATAATTGGCCTTAATATTTTTTTAATTTTTATTTTATATGGAATAAAATTTTGAAAAATTGAAAAATACTCCAAAAATTTTTGGGTTTTAGCACATTTTCAGAATTTTTCAAATAAAAATTCCCCTCTATAATTATCGAT